>JAJOZX010009002.1:0-158035 GCA_023014485.1 Bathynomus jamesi
GTAGGTGGACAGTAAATATAACGTTTATTTGAGAATACATATTTAATTTTTTTGTATACTATAATACAAAATAAATTTAAATAAATTTAGTTATAATATTTAATATAATAAAACACAAACACCATAGTTATAATGAACACCATAGTTATAATATAATATAACACAAACCGTATTCAACCTACTGTCCACCTACTTTTGGTTCACCGTGTATATATATATATATATATATATATATATGGAATGAACTCAGAATAGTCCCCTGAGTTTTTTATGATACACACAGACAGTGTATGGAACAAGGAACTCTTCTGGATAATTAAATCCACTATAGTCCGAATAAGTAATGGTAAATGACAAATACCATAGTTTTTCTTTTTCATGATGCTAGCCCGACGTGGGCAACGGGTCACTCGCAAAGAGGTCCCATAAATATAGCTTCCCTCACCAGCTATCTGCAAAGCAGACAGGATCCAGCTTTGGGACATGGATCTAGGGTTTAAAGCAGCCTAGCCCTGCTACATTTAGAACCTCAATATAAGCCCTAGATCCATGTCCCAAAGCTGGATCCTGTCTGCTTTGCAGATAGCTGGTGAGGGAAGCTATATTTATGGGACCTCTTTGCGAGTGACCCGTTGCCCACGTCGGGCTAGCATCATGAAAAAGAAAAACTATGGTATTTGTCATTTACCATTACTTATTCGGACTATAGTGGATTTAATTATCCCAGAAGAGTTCCTTGTTCCATGCACTGTCTGTGTGTATCATATACACACACACACACACACACACACACACACACACACACACACGCGTATATATATATACGCCTTGGTCAGAATTATTAGGCACCTTTAAAATTCTAAGTAAAAATATATGTTAGTGCAATAAAGCATATAAAAACAATGATATACCTGTTACTTTTAATTATTTACATTAATTTTAATACCTGGTATGTCCTGCCTTTGGCCTTAATTACCGCCTTTATTCTGTTTGCCATATTGCTCACTAAGTTGTTGCATACTGAGCTTGGCAGTTTATTCCATTCCTGCTGTATAATGTTCTTCAGTTCACTTTTAGAGGTGCATCTGTGCTTCCTGATACTCTTCCCGAGATGGGCCCACAGGTGTTCGATGGGATTTAGGTCTGGTGATTGAGGGGGCCAATCCATGACTCTGATATTATTCTGCTCGAACCAATTTTTGCTGTGACGAGAAGTGTGGCACGGAGCGTTGTCTTGTTGGAAGATGACACCTTCAGGGACATTATTGTTGAAGATTTTGGCTACTGAGCGCTCGTATACTTGATCCAGCACGGTGGTGTACTTGATAGAGTTCATCCTGCCATCACAGATTTTCAACATTCCGGTCCCTGCCAGAGCCATACAACCCCACACCATGATGCTACCCCCTCCGAACTTCATAGTAGGTACCACGCATTCAGCATGGTATGCTTCACCTGCTCTTCGGCGAACGTAAACGGCGCCAGGGGTCCCGAAAATCTGACAAAAAAGTAGGATAAATGAGTTGTTTTACCATAACAGTTGTAACGCATTTAAATGCATTTATATACAATGTAACAATATAAATAGGTAACTACTCTGAATGTGTGTCTTACCTCGAAGTTACTTTCATCGGACCAGATCACTTTAGCCCAGTTCTCACGGGTCCAATTTTGGTGGTGTTTGGCCCACATTAGAAGCTTCTTTCGGTTGACCTCAGACAGAAACGGCTTTTTCCTGGCCTTCCGTCCTTTGAGGCCTTTTTCTGCAAGCCTTCTTCCAGCGGTACGACTGGAGATGGACTTCCCAGTTGTTGACTGAAAGGCTGCAGCGACGTCCGAGGATGATTTCTTACGATCTGTCAGGCTAATTCTTTTCAGCAGCTGGTCTTCTTGGGCCGTTGTTGACCTTTTCCTACCTTGCCCTGCCCTCTTCTTGTAAGACTTGGTTTCCTTGTACCTTTTTAACTTTGTCTGTACTGCACATCTTGAGCATTTCATTTATTTTGCAATCTTAACCTGGGATAGTCCTTGCGAATGTAATAAGACTATTTGGGCCTGTTCACCTTCTGAAAGTAGCTCACCCCTCGCCATTATTGTAGCAACTACTTTTTTTTGTAAACAAATAGAACGTGTGATATTAGGTCGTTTCTTCTTCTTAACTTGCTTACATTTGTATTATCTTCATTTTACATCTCACAAATTTTCTGAAAAACAAATAAATGTATGTTATGTTCGTTATTTATTCTTGATATCTTATCAAAAGCATTAAAGTTTCGATTAATCACTAAAACAACACATTTGAAATTATTAAACGAATTAATATGTAGTTTAAAACAAAAAAGAAGGGGTGCCTAATAATTCTGACCAAGGCTACACACACACACACACACACACACACACACACACACACACACACACACACACACACGAGTATATACAGGGTCTGTCAAAAAAAACTAAGCCAATTTGAAATCTCTATAAAATGCACAATTTGATAGAGATTTCAAATATTTTTTACACTAAATAAATAAAAGGCTCATAAATAATCTGTGATAATTTTATAACTTTATTTTAAATATTTTAGGAGTTATGCGGTTATTTCTACAGATTGTGAAAATTTCATTTTTCTCATTATGTAATATCTTCTTTTTTCTCTTTTTCAGAATTTGTTTAGATTTAAAATTTTTCGTGAATACCTCTAAATATGCCATTCTCACAAGAAGATAAAATAATTATAAAGCATTATACAGTTGAAAAAGGTTATAGTGCAAGGAAATTACTTTCTGAATTCGATTATAAAGGATGGACTAGATCAGGTTTAGATTACTTATTGAGAACTATCGATGAAACAGGAAGCATTGAAAGGAAGGTTGGTAGTGGGCGACCAAAATCAGTTAGAGTAGATGAAAATATTCAGAAAGTGGAGGAACGTATCCTTAGTCAGAGGATCGACCTGGTAGCCACATGACACCTGCTCAAATATCAAAAGAACTAGAAATATCAGAATCAAGCGTAAGAAGGATTATTAAATCTGATCTGCAATTTAAATCATTTAAAAGAGTGCATGGACAAAGATTGTCAGAAAAGAGTTGAGAAATCCAAACGTATATTACGTATAAATGAAGATAAACTTCCCAAGACATTTTTACGGATGAAAAACGTTTTACGATAGAGCCACCAAGAAACTCACAGAATGACTGGGTTTATTCTGATGTTGCGAAGAAAAATGAAATCCAAGATGAAAGACTACGCAACAAGGAGTCACTTTTCTTCTAGCGTCATGGTTTCTGTTGGAGTGTCCAAGTTGGGAAAAACTTCAATATTTTTATTGAGCCAGGAGTGAAAATTAATGCTCAATATTATTCAAATACCCTGCTTGAGAAAATGCTTCCAGAAATGAGAAACTTGGTTAGTCAAGGTTACTTTATTTTTCAACAAGATGGTGCAACATCACACTGCCAAAACAACCATCGAATATTTGAAAAAGAATGTGCCTGAATTTCTGAAACCGAATAATTGGCCACCTAACAGCCCTGACCTAAACCCTGTAGACTATGGAATATGGGAAAACTTGGCAGAGACAGTGTATAGGAACAGAATAAGGGATGTCAATCATTTGCGTGAGTTGATTATCGCAAAATGGGCAGAGCTCCCCCAAGAGCAAATAAATCGAGCAATAGACGAATTCAGACCAAGATTAAAAAAAGTGATAGAAATGCAAGGGAATCATATTGAACAGTTCTTTTAATTTTATTAAACTAAAAATTATCTACTGTATATCGTAAAAAAAAAAAATTTCATGTTAAGTAGGAGAATATCACTTTTTAGTTAATTATTAATAAAATTAACAATTCTGAAGATATCGTCATAAAAATTTAAAGGATAATAGGTGATTACCAATACTTTATTGTGTAAAAAATTCAACTTAATTAGATAAATGATTGTTTTAATAAAGGTTTGAAATTGGCCTAGTTTTTTTTGACAGACCCTGTATATGTGTGTGTGTGTGTGTGTGTGTGTGTGGATATATATACATACACACACGAGTATATATATGTGTGTGTGTGTGTGTGTGTATATATATATACACGAGTATATGTGTGTGTGTGTGTGTGTATATATATATATATATATATATATATATATAATATACACACACACGAGTATATGTGTGTGTATATATATATATACACACGAGTATGTGTGTGTGTATATATACACACACACGAGTATGTGTGTGTGTATATATATACACACGAGTATGTGTGTGTATATATATACACACACGAGTATATATGTGTGTGTATATATATACACACACACACACACACACGAGTATGTGTGTGCATATATATATATATATATACACACACACGAGTATATACATATGTGTGTGTGTATATATATATACACACGAGTATATATGTGTGTATATATATATATATAATATATATATATATATATATATATATACACACGAGTAATATGTGTGTGTATATATATACACACACACACGAGTATGTGTGTGTGTGTATATATACACACACACACACACGAGTATATATGTGTATATATATATATATATATATACACACACACACACACACACGAGTATATATGTGTGTATATATATATACACACACACACGAGTATATATGTGTGTATATATATATACACACACACACACACACGAGTATATATGTGTGTGTGTATATATATACACACACACACACACACACACACGAGTATATATATATATATATATATATACCACACACACGAGTATATATACACACACACACACACACACACACACGAGTATATATATGTGTGTGTGTGTATATATACGTAGGGAATCCAAAAAGTTTCCGGAAAATTCAAAAAGCTTTAATACAAAAACCCTTTAATAAAAGTTCCAGAATGGTCAAATAACTTTAATAAAGAAAACAAAAGAGGATATACGTTTAGGAATGCTCAACAACGTTCGACATAATTCCCACCTATCTCTCTACACTTTTCTAAGCGATGTTTCCAGCGTTCCAATCCATTTTTATAAAATTCAGAGTTTTTCGACTGAAACCATCTCAAAACTGCTGTTCTGGCATCTGCTATCGAGTCGAAACGCGTTCCTTTTATGTGATCCTTCAATTTTGGGAATAAAAAAAAGTCGGAAGGGGCTAGATCCGGACTGTAGGGGGGTGAGGTATGATTTCCCATCGAAATTCCCGTACACGGCTCTTGAGGCATTTGCAGTGTGAGCAGGTGCATTGTCGTGATGGAAAAGCACCCTGCGATGAAGTTTACCAGGTCTTTTTTCAACAAGCTTATCTTTCAGCTTCCTCAAAACATTTTCATAATATTGGGCGGTGACTGTTTTTTGTCCTTCAAGAAAGTCCACTAAAATTATTCCTTCACAATCCCAAAAAATTGTAGCCATTACCTTTTAGCTGACCTTTCTGCTTTAAATTTGATTGGGCCATCTGATCCTCTTGGGAGCCATTGTTTTGACTGAACTTTGCTTTCCGGATCATACTGATAAATCGAGGTTTCATCCCCTGTTACAAGTATATGCATAAAACAATCTTCATGAACTTCCATTCGATTCGAAAGATCAAAGAAAGACTAGCCCTTTGGTCAACTGTTCTTGGCGCAACGCTTTAAGCACCCACCGAGCAGAAAGTTTGCTAAGTTCTAAGGTATCCACCAAAAGGAATGAGCAGAACCACGAGAGATACCCACCTCATTGGCTATTATTTCACAGGAAATTCGACGATCTTTTTCGACTAGTGACCGAACAGCAGCAACAGTTTCTTCATTAATTGATGTTGATGGCCTTCCACTCCTTTGGTTATCATTAGAACCTCTTGACCCGTTTTGAATCTTTTGATCCAGTCATAAACGACTGATTTCTTAGGTGCTTCATCTCCATAAACTTCACGTAAGGCATCAAGTATTTGTGGTGGTTTCTATTTAAGTTTTGTTAGGAATTTAATGTTAGCTCTCCACTCGAATTTTGAGATTTCCGTTGCCATGAAAAATAGGGTTCTTTTAACTCCGTCTTAAAGCACTGTCACCAAGGTTGTGTAAGTCTTAGCATGGTCTAATATGTATGAAGGTCCAAATTCATGTCAAAACAAGAATTCATTAAATTCTGATTTGAAATGATTGAATTATTAAACTTTTCCAGAAACTTTTTGGATTCCCATTATATATATATATATATATATATATATATATATACACACACACGAGTATATATGTTGTGTGTGTATATATATATATATATATATATATATATATATATATATATATATATATACACACACACACACACACACGAGTGTGTATATATATATATATATATACATACATACATACATACATACATGAGTATATATGTATATACACACACACGTGTGTGTGTGTGTATATATATATATATACATACATACATATATACATACATGAGTATATATGTATATACACACACACACACACACGAGTGTGTGTGTGTGTGTATATATATATATATATATATGTGTGTGTGTGTGTGTGTGTAAAAATGAACAATGAATAATTCCTATATAATTCTTATATGGATCCTCATATTCATTGTCTTCATACAGTACTTATGTTTGTATGGTTTTTATGTTTGAATGTTCATTTTTACAGAGAACCAAAATCGCCTGAGCGAGTCTGGATAGAATTTTAATTTGTGCTTTCTATTGTGCTATTCTATTATGGTGTCTTGCAGCTAACCCTCGTCCCTAAATTTTATTAGATTATGCATACACATGCATATGGCATGATTGGGACCCTTGTTTGTACTTCTTTATTCATTACTGTATTTCTCTAATTCATCTTTTCTAAATTCTCCCAATAATGACTTGTACTGTACGTACAGATTAAATAACTGGCGTATTAATTATGAAATGACGTATGGCATAATTTGAGTAACTATGACGTCATGAAGTAGCTTAATTCCCTTCACATTTTCCCGTCATTAATTTCCCTTCATCATATCTCTAGTCTACAATGTATGGAAATTCTTTAACATAATAATAAAAACTGTACACTCTATACGTCATTATTTATGTTCATTCATACATCGATGTCCTTTCTTGACCTTTATCTTTTAATTTTATTAATTATTCATTCAGCTACCTATTGTCAACCTGTTGTGTGACTACCCATATGTGTAATGTACTTTGTACATTCGTACATGTCCCCTGATGATTATGATTACGTATATAGTTACGTACATGTACATACGTTCACATGTATTCTTTTTATTTCTTTTCTTTAAATTAATTAATTTCTCGCAATCTCATAAATGCTTATGCGAATGTTCGAATTCTGCTAACCACAGCGGAAGCGAGCACTTCTGAGATGAAAAATCTCCTCTCGCTCTAATTCAAATTTATAAAACATTATCACGTGTGTTATGTTATATATATATACCGTATATGCCCATGTACTTTGTATTATATTTCTAACATCTTAATTGTCTATTAATATGAAACGCTGTAAAAACAAAACAAAAAGCTATAGTTAACTGTTTAATTGTAATTAACTGTAATACTTTATAATGTAATTAATGTACTTTAATGAAACTGCAATTAATGATATTAATTTATAATGTAATTAATGTACTTTAATTAAACGATAATAATTTAATATAGTGTAATTAATGTACTTAATGACGTAGTGAATGTACTTTAATGGAATTGTAATTAACGATAATAAGTGAATGTGAATTAATTGGTAATTATAATAATAATTGTAATAAACCAAAAATTACACCGTACTCAGTGATGTACTTAGATTGTACTAAATGTCCGACCCGACATTATGTCGCCATTTAGGAATGTACACTCGGCGATATTATTTTTTATTTTTATTTTTTTCGTTGGGGTAAATTTTGGAGTTGCTTCCTATTTTGCCAAATAATTGGTGACTTGTTCTTTTCAAAATTTCTTAATCATTTTTTTATATTAAATACATTCTCTTCGTTATGAAAGATGAAGTCATGTCTTGCCTTAAACTTTTAATTCTTGCACATATGCATATCTTAATATAAGAATGCGTAGTTCAATTTCCGTTTCTAATTGCAGTAACTCGGCAGACCCGGAAAACATCAGATCTGAAAATACGCTGTTTAAGATAGAAATATGGCTTCCTCTTCTTATATCCTGTTTATCTGTTTAACCATTGTCACAACAAAAAAAATTTACTTTATTTTTAATTATTGTGCAAAAATAATACAGCCTCTTCAACATTTAATAATGATGTTAGTAGAACCGGGGTATATAAACCCAATAATTTCTTCCATGTTTATTCTGATTCAAACTACGAGGCTGAGTATTACCTGTACATTTTAGCAGTAAATTACAGTAAAAGAAAGTCTTTATCTTCTCCTTCGAGCCGTGCTCTCTTCAGAAAACTGAAGTCATTAAAATCTCCCGATACGTTACAAGAAGAATCGGGGGAACCCTCAGATAATTTAATAAGCCTCTCAGAATCCTCCGAGCCACTATAGAAGAACTCGGAGAGTAGTATAGAAGAAACTACTGCAAGTAACAAATCCGTTGCTGCGTCCTAACCAGAACCCCCGTCGACTTCGAACCAACCCAGGCCATAGACGGAGGGGTTAACATATATATATATATATATATATATATATATCAGTGGCGATTTCTTAATGAATGCAACGCATGCAATGAATGCATGCGTTAAATATGTTCTCTTTTCAGATCTAAGTAAGGATTATAATTGACAAAAATAATTTTCAGAAACTAAAAATAGGCTAAGGCTTCAATCACGCATGTACTGGCTATTGGGCGGTGTAAAAAAAATTATGTCTTATTTCATTAGACAATTAAGAACATTTTTCTGTACACAGATCGAAATACTTGTAGCTAAAGCATTCACTAATTCAGTCTGGGTACAGAAAAATGTTCTTAATTGTCTAGTGAAATAAGACATGATTTTGTTTACACCGCCTTGCCTTGGGCAATTTTTTAAGGAGACTTCTCACTATCCATAAGATATTTTTTTGAGCCTCATAGCTAAATTCAAAAGGCAATATGTTTTAAAATATGCTTAGAAAATTTACTTAATATTTTTACTAAAAATAATTAAAAAGCTTTGTTCTGATTTTTTTTAATTAATGAAAATAATACGGCATGCATTCAGTTTTATAGGTGCATTCACCAAAAGTAACATCTGGCAATTCTGACAAGGCTTCTTTCCAGTACCACAGCCGCAAGCTTCACTTGTGTTCGGTGTTCCCTTAAATAAATTATAGCATTGTAGTGCCCATAATAACTGACGATGTGTTTAATCAATTGAAGACTAGAAGATTTTACTCACTCTCTTTTGATGAGAAAAAGCGCATATTGAATAATGGCAGACCGATTCCACATTTGAATTTAAGCAAAGAAAATAAAGGCTTCACTAGGAAATTTAATCCTAAGCTGTATGATGATGTTCCCTGGTTATGTGGAAATATTTCAAATAACAAATTGTACTGTTGGTCGTGTTTCCTATTTTCAAGAGATAACTCTGTGTGGAATTCTGTTAGTCGTGGATACGACGATTTAAACAATTTACATACTGCAATTTCTCGCCATGAAAAATCTCTTGCTCACATAAATGCATTTGTTGATCTTAAAACATTTGGAAAGTCAGAAAGAATTGATTTAATACTCGACAAGCAGAAATCAGTTGCCATTTCCAGACATAACGAAGAAGTTAATAAGAATCGAGAAATTTTGAAACGTTTGATTAGGATAACATGTTTTTTAGGTATGCAAGAATTAGCATTTCGCGGTCACAATGAAGAAGAAAACGCTGACAATAGGGGTAACTATATTGAATTGGTATTTTGTATGGGAGAATTCGATGAAAAGCTTCAAAACCATTTAAAAACTGCGACTGTTTTTAAGGGAACATCATCTGCTATTCAGAATGACATAATTCAATCTATTAGTGCAGTTATGTTAGAACAAATAAAACGTGAGCTTATCGACTGCATGTATGTGGCGATTTTATTAGATGAAACATCTGATGTCAGCTGTTTTTCTCAACTCTCTACTGTTGTTCGTTATGTTAATAAACATGGAGAGATTTGTGAACGATTTATAAAATTCAATAACGTCAGCAATGATAGAAGTGCAGGAGCGATTTCTGATTTATCTATAAGGCAACTAGGTGAACTGGGCTGTTTGAAAAAAATTAGTTGCTCAAACCTACGACGGTGCTGCTGTTATGGGGAGCGATCTTAATGGAGTACAAACAAAGATTAGAGAAACTGTACCAGAGGCTATTTTTCTTCACTGCTACGCCCATAAACTTAACCTTGTTTTATCCCAAGCTGTCGTTAAAATTTCCGAATGTAATAATTTTTTTTCAGTATTAGGAAGTTTGTCATCATTTTTCAGCAGTTCAACTAAGCGAACTTCAATGCTTGACAAAGTTGTTGGAAAGCGTTTCCCTAAACTGGCTCCAACGCGGTGGAACTATTCATCTCGTCTAGTTGAAAGAGTTAAGGAAAATAAAGAAGATATAATAGATCTTTTAAAAGCATTCTTGAAAACCCAAAGAAATTTGATGAAAAAACAAAAAATAGTGCACGCGGATTGCTTGCTGGTATCGATACTTTCGATTTTAATTTTTTATTAGAAGTATTTTCTTCAATTTTTCCTTTTACTGAATATCTATTTAATGTGCTGCAAACAAAATCTATGGATATTGTGTATAGCTCAATCACCGTTGAAAGCACTATGAAAAAAATCAAACAAATAAGGGATACAAAATTTGCAGATATGTGGGACTTGATAACAGAAAGATGTGGTGAATCTGTATGTAAAAGGAAACAGAGTCTTTCTCCACAAGAGAAGTATAGTCAACTATTTCATGAAATATTCGATAATATACTTCTTCAAATGGAAGAGCGTTTCAGTTCAATGGAAAAATTGGAATTCATTGAGCTTTTAGATTGCAAAAAATTTGAGTTCTATGATGTTACTTTCCCAGAGAGAGCTTTTGAATCTTTGAAAAGAAGCTACAATTCATTTTTTGAGTTTCCTCGTCTCCGTTCTGAATTGTGTGTTTTATATTCGCACAAATCTTTTGCCAAAAAGAATGTTGCTGAGCTCCTAAAATATCTACTGGAAAGCGAAATGCACAAAGGTCTTAAGGAATATATAAATTGACGAATTTGATTCTAACTATACCAATATCGACAGCAAGTGTTGAGCGATCATTTTCTGCGCTTAAAAGAATTAAAAGTTATTTACGGAGTTCCCAAAGTGAAGAAAGGCTATCTAATCTTGCCTTAATTTCAATTGAAAAAAATTTCATCAAGAAGCTTATGGAGAATCGAGAGTACTTTTACAATTTGGTCATCGAAGAATTTTGCAGGAAAACTAGGAGAGCAGAATTTCAATTCAAATAATGCTTCACAATTATTTAAGGTAAATTTTAAATTTGTATCTTTCTCTTTAGATCAATTCGGTAACTACTATATATAAATATGTCTAATTTTTTGTTCGCATATTTAAGCCTAACATTAAATGAACTTTCCTTCAAAGAGGTCCCCAAAAGTTTGTAAAACACCTTTAACTTGCTAAGTTCTATGTAAACAATATGCAAAGTTTGGGCAAGAGGGTTAGGCGGATGTTTTTCTTCCATTCCATAACATTGCATGCCTGAACAAAAATGTCACGAGTCGCCACTGATATACACACACACACACACACACACACACACACACACACACGAGGGTGGGCTGGAAAGTAATGCCTCCACTTGAATAATTTTGGATTGTGTAGAGGTAGCCAGATCCAACCGGTTTTGTGTTATAGCCTAATATCGCTTACTCATTCCACACGTTGGTTCACTATAGATTACAATGGAAAGGAGTAAAGATTCGCTTCAAGCAACGCGCTAATTGAATTTTTTACCACGGAAAGTGTTACTCCCATAGACATTCATCGGCGAATGCAAGCTGTGTACGGCAAACAGTGTGTTGATGTGAGTACCGTTCGACGTTGGGCGAGGCAGTGTAAAGGAGAAGCAGAGCAAGAAGATTTGCGAGACAAACCGCGAAGTGGAAGGCCTGTAACGGCAACCGACGAGTCTCATCTGAACTACGTTGACGAACTGATTCGTGGAAATCGTCGCATTAAACAAAATGAAATTGCTGCAGTGCTCGATATCTCCAAAGAGCGAGTGGAACACATTTTCAGTATTCTCGGTTACCGAAAGGTCTGTGCCAGATGGGTGCCTCCCATGCTCACTGCCGAGATGAAAACTGAGAGACTACGCATTTGCCAAGAAAATCTGGAGCCTTCGAAAATGAAGATGAATTTCTGCTCTGCACAGCATTGTGACAGGAGACGAGACGTGGGTCCACCATTATGACCCTGAAAATAAACGGCAATCCATGGAATATCGGCACAAAAATTCAAAGTTCAAGAATGGGCTGGAGAAGTGATGACTTTTTTTCGGATATCAATGGTGGTGTTCTCGAAGACTTTACGGAAAGGAGGACAGCAATCAACTCCGCACGTTATATTGAAACTCTGAAGAAACGGATCAGGAGGGTTCGCACCGACAAAAACGCAGTCATTGTTCACCATGACAACGCACGGCCTCACACCACTGTTCAAACGTGAGAAGCAATTGAGGATCTGCAACTCAGTCTTGCCGCATCCACCATACAGCCCCGATTTAGTACCATGCGATTTTCACCTCTTTCCTAAACTTAAAGAACATCTCCGTGGAAATCGCTACGAGTCTGACGAAGAAGTTAAGACCGCTGTAAAATTTTGGTTTCGTAGTCAAAGCTCCCATTTTTACCGGGATGGGTTTCAAAAACTCGTTTATCGTTGGCATAAATGTATCGAGGTAGAGGGTGATTTTATAGAAAAGTAAATGTATCGTTTTGAAGAATAAACTATAAGGTAAATATCTGCTTTTGTTTCGATAAAATCTTCAACCCGTTTAAAATGTATTTGAGTGGAGGCATTACTTTTCAGCCCATATACACGAGGGTGGGCTGAAAAGTAATGCCTCCACTCAAATAAATTTTAAACGGGTCGAAGGATATATATATATATATATATATATATATATATATATATATATATATATATATATATATAGATCATCAGCTGTTCTTTTGTGATGACGATTCTATGTAAATTGAATATATCCAAATTTCTCTCTCTCTCATTCCATGCATCGAGAACCGCCATTTAGGCCATCACGAGCCGCATTTGGCTCGCGAGCCGCGCAATGAGTACCACTGCTTACGAAATAAATGGGGCTACATGAACGTGGCAGTGTAAAGTCTCCCATTAATACTTAGATATGTAGATTTTTTATTCACACACAAAATATTTCCCCGCCTATATTGTATATGAAATAAGAACGTAATAAAATCATAAACATAATGATATTTACATATGATAAATAAAAATATATTAAATGAAAATAGCACGTATCTTTTCTTCACTCTTTCGGATGGTGCGTATGGTAGACTCATTCACGTGATACTCGCGGCCAAGTGATGTTATACTCATACCACCACGCAACTTATCTAGAATCTTTATTTTTTCGGCTAATGTCATAAGTTACCTCCGGGCGGGTAGCAGTCTATGTCACACAATGTGAAGCTCAAGATTTTCACGGCTGCGTTCTTTTCTGTAGTTTTATCGCGGTACTGGGGCTTCGGACCCAGTAATTGTGATCTAGGACGGGGAAACGTGACAGAGCACATCGGCAGCTCATGGGCTATCAGTTGGTGGTGGTTGCAGAATTTTCCGATGTGCCGTTTAGTCTGTGCACGGTTCCGAAGAAAGCACACACACACACACACACACACACACACACACACACACACACACATTTTAGCTCAATAGTATATAGGATGACCAAGTAATAGTAATAGAAGAAATCAAAAGTAACAGTAATAGTAGTAGAAACCCAGTAATAGACCCCATGTCTGCTCCTCGTATACAGTTTTGATGGGTAAGATTATGTTAAATATGTAGAATAACTTGGATTAGATTTTATCAATGTACAGGGTGTCCCAGAAGTCTGGACTCAGGGAAGATAGACATATTTTTAAAGTGAAACAAACACATTTCTAATGTTAGTTTTACATATTTTAGGAAAGAAAATACCCTGATGGCTCAGTATACCAATCAAGAGAAGATGGAACTGATATTGCTACATGTTTTCGGAAAAAGCCAGAGGGAGGCATGAAATAACTGACATGCTTCCCTCTGACTTTTTCCGGAAACATGTAGCAATACCAGTTCCACCTTCTCTTGATTGGTATACTGAGCCATCAGGGTATTTTCTTTCCTAAAATATGTAAAACTGAAATTGGAAATGTTTTTCACTTTAGGGAAAATAGACATTATATTTTTAGAGTTCAGACTTCTGGGACACCCTGTACATTCACAACATATTACTCCATTAATATTTATTCATAACTGATTTGAACTTAGGATAGTTGTTCTACAACTTATAGAGAGTTTGTTTTGAAGGTTAAATTAAAGCAAGTAGTAATTTACACATGAAACTGATTTTCTTTTGGTATAATTATAGGAGCAATGAAAGAAATAAAATTTGGAGAAAGGTGTGAAGGGAAAAATAGCCAGGAAACAATGAGAAGTTTTATCAGATTCTAGAAAACTTCCGATTAGAGAGGTCTTCTATGCCTTTTTTTAAAGCGCTCCCTCCCTGCATGCGTGCGTGATTTGAACCATCTTTCAACTCATATAAGGGATATAGCAAGAATCCTTACAGAACGCATATATTATCATGAGCAACGGTTCTCATGCAAAACATTATTTAAATCAATAATGCTTTTAACGCCTGTTTCTTAATACTTCCAAATATCATTTTGCAAGTTGTTTTTGCGCACGGGAAATGAAACATTTTTCAGCTCAATAATGCACGATACCAAAAAGCTTTGGAAAATACTTTTATGCAGTTATTTACACACAAAAAAATGGCTTTGGAACATTTGAACGCGAGGCGCCATCTGTTGAGAGAAGCGTTACTCAAATCCCTTTTCAGCTGATTCATTCTTATAGATTAACTTAAATCCAGGGACGTTGCCAGGGGGGGGGGGGGCGGAGGCGGTCGCCTCCCTCCTTGGAAAGTCCAGGGAAAAAAATCTGCGGGTAATTACAACCAAGGTTCACCGCCAAACTAACATTTAACAATTTGGTATCTATATATAATGGAAGGAGTGCTCCAGAGCGTTCATTTTCAAACCTTCGCAGGTTGAAGACATGGCTACGAAATAGAATGAGTGAAGATCGTCTGATAGGATTAGCTTTAATTGCCTGGGGAGAGGCGAGCTAACTCAAGATGATGCGTCCGAGATATTGGATAGATTTGCGAGAAAAAGGCGAGACGACTCACTTTGTTACCGGAATAAAACGGACGGTGGACGATAATGTGATTTTGTGGTGTACCTATATGTAAATTGCGTATTTACTAAAGTACTCGATTTTGATTTAGTAAAGTAATTGCGTATTTGATAAAGTACATTATTTTTCCATGCGATTATCCTGTTTAAAACTTTATGTTAAACAGATGTGCGTTTCTTCTGTCTCGACTGATCTAGCTGTTTCTGCATCCGTTTGACTTGCCTTATACGTGAGAGTTTCATTTGGATCTCTTCTAATGATTTCGTTATTCATAGATATGCTATATTGTTAAACGTGTATACACTAAATAATTGTATGCATGAAATCAATAAATATGCGAATAAAATAGTTAGGCCTACTTTCTTTGTTCAATATGAAAACTATAGGATCGATCAATACCTGATTTCAAATTAGATTGCACCAATGTGTAACTGTCCTATGCAAACTTTTGTTGGAAAGGGTACATATTTCATGTGGATGGCTGTATAGTGGCTGTTCAAAAATGGCAGTTGCACTGACATTTTCAGACAGTTTTTACACAAAATAAGCTTAAAATGCGCTGGCTTACGGGGCTCCGCCCCGGACTCCGCTGGGGGAGCTTCCAGCTCTCCCGCAGACCCCCTAATTGTATGTGCTCGCCCAATTTACCACGGAACCTGACGAATGTAGCTCAAGTTCGCCCTCCCCCCTTGGGACATTTCTGGCTACGTCCCTGCTTAAATCTACATGTTAACAGTAAGTGAGGGTTTAACTAGAGATGTACCGATGCATTGGTGAAAAATCGGAAATCGGTACAATGGGGCAGTTTTGTCGATGTATCGGTAATTGGCATTTTGAGGAAGTAATCGGAGCCGATTATTTGTTAGATACTTTTCATCATCATCTGACTTCGGCTAAAATTGAAAAAATAATTATGTGCAGAATATGGGATATCCCCTTTAGTATTATAGTTAGGTTTATTTGAACAATAAACTTTCATTCAATCTGAGTCGAAAATAGCTAATTACGATAAAAATTGTTTTATTCTGTTGCTATACTTACAGATTTGGAGATTTTTTTTATATAGCTATACTGTATGAGTGTATATACCCTGTAAGGTATATGTAAAAAATGTTAGACAACTCGATATTTGTTACAAATCATTCACAGAATTTTTAAATAATTTATTTCGGCTTAAGTTTAAAGAAATAAATTTACATATAAATAAATGTTAAAAATAAACTTTAATATACCAGACCTTAACCCCTCAGGAGTTATAGCTATCAAATACATATAGTCTATATAGTATTATTCTTTCTGAAAAAATAATTTAAAAAAAAACCTACAAATGGGGAAAAATTTAGGGGGGAAATTTAACGTTTTATAAATATTAAATTTAATTAAATGTTAGATTATAAATGATAAAAGAACGTTCATTTCACTGCAAAGTTTTTCTTGTTCCCTTAAAGATGTTTCCCCTCTGTGCTGAAAAGTATCTCGGTCTTCTTCGGATGAGGGGGAGAGTTGAAATGTTTTAAAGCCAATTTACTTATTATCGTGTTATTTTTTGTCATTTCTCCACTTTAACAATGGTTTATCATCTCTTTTGAATAGAGGAAAACTAACATGATCGTTAAGTTCTCGTTTACAAAGATATTCTTGAGTTTTTATTAGAGCGGTTTACCGAGTCGAGAGTCCCTTTGTTCTGTATGCCTTTCTTTTGTGGGGTTGAGCTGAGTTTCCACAAATGAATGCAATATTTCATCATAACGATCACTTATATTTGCAAATCCAACCTTATTATATTTTCCTTGATTGTTTCCACCTTCTGTTGAAGTACTTGATACAGAATTACTGTATTTACAGTTTATTTTTCAGATTTTCTGCTCTGTAGTAATGCAATTTGTAACTATTTCTCAATCTATTTCCAGTATGTAGAGATACACATAATTCTATTATGCATATAACTACCAAGCCTTCTATTAAATGAATTGCACATTTCTTCCATAATGGTTAAAATACCACTAAAATGCCTCCTTTTTAAAGAATTCGAAAGAAGCATTTTAAGAATTTTAATTGTTGGAATAACGATAGATGCTGATAGCTTCCCTTTCGCTTAAGTGAATAGTTTTGTCGTCAAAAGTTGCGGGAGTTGTATAGGTTTCTCAATAATTTTTCACTGAGAGTAAATAAGCTTAGCAGTTTAATGATCTGCTGCACATACAGCAACGGCTTTTATTGTTTTTGTTTTTCTGATATTCTTTCCAGCCTATAAAAAGAGCTGTTCTATCGAGTACGGCCATCTTGGATCAGTTTGTTTTTGAAGTACAAACTTATCTTGTAAAATAGGTAGTTTTGTCATAGCTACAGGAAAATGATGAAATTGTGATACAAGCAGATGGGCAGTAACCCGTTACATGTAACAACGTTACGTAACGAACGTTACAAAAGTAACGAGTAACGGTAACGCCTGAAAGATTTTCAAATGTATCAATGTAACGGTAACGCTTTGCTAATTTTTTATCAATGTAATGGATTTTTTCGTTACTCGTTACTCGATATTTGAATTTGATAACCTTGCCATTCCATTCATGAGGACTATTAAGTGCAATTCACTATTCCGTGTTAGTGGCAACAACTAAATTTATATTTTCTAGGTCTCTTCATCTTTCCCAAAAATCATTAGGGTGCAAATTATTGTGCAATACATCGTTCTTAAGAGAACAACATTTATATAGTCAATAATAGTAGCTATTAGAACTTATATGGTATGGCTGCCATTTGTAAGTTTATCTGTAGTTTCAAAATACGTGTGAAGGCACATAAACAAATATCAAATGTAACTAGTTACTTGTAACGTCGTTACGTGTATCGAGTAACGGTAACGCTTTAAGGATTTTCAAAAGTAACGATGTAACGATAACGCCGCCCAATTTAATGTAAATGTGCCCATCAATCGCCAATACACAGGTATGAATGAAACTGCATAAAGATAGCAAGCCACTTTTTCATATTCTTGCTACCATATTTATTACACTGTCCTAACTAGAATTTCATTAGCAGGAATACTGAACTTTCCAAAAGCTTTTTGTATTTGTTCCCTTACAATTTGCCCAGTGTGAGCTTCAGAGAATGGAATAACTCTAAAAACTGCTCTTTGCTGTTCAAACTCTTCTGTAAACCAGTGACGATTAAACTCAAAATATGCACGTTGGCTGTACTCTAGGCCTGTTCAAAA
This sequence comes from Bathynomus jamesi, assembly GCA_023014485.1. Classification (NCBI taxonomy): domain Eukaryota; kingdom Metazoa; phylum Arthropoda; class Malacostraca; order Isopoda; family Cirolanidae; genus Bathynomus; species Bathynomus jamesi. The sequence goes on from JAJOZX010009002.1 coordinate 18,673, forward strand.
ATCAACTTTTTCTTATTTTCATAGGTTTCTGTACATTTTCCCATGCTTTTCGACCTGAAAAAGCCGAAAATCACAACTATTTTGACCTAGGATGTTGGGAAGCATTGTCGCATGGAGCTTTAAATTTTCTGCCTTGAAATCGGCCAAAGCGCCAATTCCGGGGTCCCTTGAATTATGTTTTGCACTTTAACTTTTGATCTAAACAAGATAGAGCAACAAATTAGGTATCAAATGAAAGAGCATAAAATTAATAAATAATAATAATAATAATAATAATAATAATAAATAATAATAACAATAATAATAATAATTATCTATCATTTTTCAGGAAACAACAGAAACTCAATCAGAATCTAGAAAACCACCTACAAGTTACAACTTCACAATGGCATTAAGCAAGGAGCTGAGGGAGCTCCGTGGGCGCACAGTTGATATCTCAGAACCTCCACGTACTGTCCACAAGCAGGTGTCAACTGGGCCATCTACCAGATCTCTCACTGAAACTTTCCTGGTTGGATACCCTTCAGCTTTTATCAGTGGTTCCCAGCTTCCCACCAACAGACAGGCGTTCCAGTATTTCCTTAATCTTCAGAATTTACCGGAAAATGCAGGGAGGCCCATGGTTCAAGACCTTGCATATGAAACAGTTGAATCTATCATCCCATTCTGGCAGATGGCTAGGATCAAGACAATGACCAAGTACAACGCAATGAAGCTCTTCATGAAACTACATGAGAAACATCGTGCTCTGGTGAAAAGCAAATGGCTGAAGGAAAAGAAGAAGAACAGTGAAGAAATACTCCAAGACATTCTAACAGCAGAAAGGCTTCCAAGAGCCGACTACAGGGAAATGGCTGAACTGACAGTCATTGTTCTTGGAGGAACGCCTCCTCGAGGTATTCACTGGAGTCGACCAGGCGCCATTCATCAGGCCAGATGGATGGCCAGAAACCTGTACTCCATGAAAATGCTGATGTTTGCAGATCAACTTGAGTACGACGAAGACACTGTATCAAAGCTGGAAAGACTCAACACCTTCCTTGCGCTGTTCTACACTCCTGTATGGATGATGTCAATGTCTGCTGCAGATGCTCCCGTGAATGATCTAAGTCTAATCCAGGACATGTTGAAGTACAAGAAAACTGACCCAGAGCTTGCTGATGCAGTACTTAATAAGATGGAAAACCACAAATGGTACCTGACGCAGGAAGTCGTGCCATTTGCCCTGTGCAGCAGTAGATTGAGTGACACATTGAAGCACGACATTGCTGCCCAGTTACATGCCACTGAGAAGCCAGACAGCTTCAGAACAGGAAAGCCTCTATTCCAGAGAGTCACAGCTAAGACCACCCTGGTTGATCTCATTGGCCCAGAATCACATTTCCTGCTGGACACACTGAACATTGGATCCGAGTGGCTTCTGGAACCTGTCACGTCTTGGCCACAGAATGAAGACTACAGAAAAGCGTTGGACTATGTTAAGAATCTGAAAGCGGTGAATGACGTTGCTGAACGTGGTGTCAAGATGATGAGCGACTTTGCAAATGTCATAACAACAGATGCCAAGCAAAGGGACTATCTCCTTCAAGCTGTGGAGTTCAACAGACGCCGCTTTGACAGCTTCAAGAAACAAACTCTCAACAACTGACTGTGTAAATGTCATTATGAAATTAATCATCATGTAATGCTTTCACTTCTTGATCGATTAGACTTGTGACAAAATGTTAATCTCAAATTTGTGTCATGAATAAGGCGCCTTGTCTGCCTTGAGTGTGAGAAAACGAATTTTGTGATATTTCTGAAATCTTTGTATGTACCAATGTGCCATTTCTTGTTCCAAGACTATCATAATTGTATAAGTTAGAAAGAGGATTAAAAACGCTTTAATTTGGTGCCTATTTTGTTGCTCTATCTTGTTTAGATAAAAAGTTATAGTGCAAAACATGATTCAAGGGACCCCGGAACTGGTGCTTTTGGCCGATTTCAAGGCAGAAAACTTAAAGCTCCATGCGGCAATGCTTCCCAATAGCCTAGGTCAAAATGGTTGTGATTTTCGGCCTTTTCTGGTCAAAAAGCATGGGAAAAAGTACAGAAACCTATGAAAATAAGAAAAAGTTGATTTTTGAACAGGGCTACTGTACTCGTTGTCTATATATCACTTGTTAATGATAAATGGTAAGCCTCTGTAACAAGATTTTGAACTTTGCTAAAGAGATTACTTTCACATTTCTTGTATAATTCATTCACTAAAATACTTCCGTTAGGACACGATAATTCCATCAACCTCTTAAATCTTCTTCAATGGAAAATGGTTGTATGTCCTCTGCAATAATTTCCCCAATTGTTTTATGGAAACTTGAAGCCTAATAGCCATTATGTTCCCTAGTTTCTTCTCAGTAAATGTTTCTTTTGAGTAAGTTCAGCTGTACAATACATGTAGGCTACTTTTATTAGAAGTTAATTCACTTTCATACTTCTGTGATATAAAGCTCAACTTAGTACAGTAAGTCTTTCTTGTAGACTTTTTTTGCTCAGTATTTTCTTCAGTGTTTGTCTCATGAGGGTATTTTCGTTTCATGTGATTCAACATGTTGGTAGCTACTTGTAAAAGTTCTTGCTCCTTTGCCGCCTCTGGATATTTCAGTTTTACACACACACACACACACACACACACACACACACACACACACACACACACACACACACACATTGGACATATGTACCCTATAACATCATAATATTACCTAAGAATAAACAACAACATAAAATATCGCGTTTTAGCCACACTTTTCAGTCTACAATATAATGACTATAATCTAAACTGTAAAAAGTGTGTTTCCAGGATGCGGGACGAGGACTCAACGTGTTTTGCATCCCACCAACCACTTTCCCCAACCACCGCCCATTCGAAAGTGGTGTATATAATTATATATATATATATATATATCTCTCAGGTCATCCGATAAGTAATGTCGTTTTTTAGATCGGAATTTGAAGGACAAAAAAAAAACTCAACTGAAACTTTTTAATCTAGTATATATTTTCCATCGGAATCAATGACACTCTGCCAACGTCCTACAAGCTTTTCAATGCCATGTTTATAAAATTCAGGCGGTTTTGAGGCAAAAAACGTACAAAGACTGGTGTGCGGGTCATCTAAAGAAGTATAATGTTTCTCGTCAAGATAGTTTTGCAGACTCCTGAAGAGATGATAATCTGAAGGCGCAAGGTCTGGAGAATATGGAGGATGTGGAAGTTTTTTCCACCCAAGCTCCTCAATTTTTGCAGAAGTGATCCGAGCGGTATGAGGACGTGCGTTGTCGTGTTGGAACACGATTCCTTTCCGATTAACCAAAGAAGGTCTCTCTTCTTTTAGTGCAGTGTTCAATCGATCCAGTTGTTGACAGTAGACTTGAGCGGTGATTGTTTGGTTGTGTGGTAAGGTTTCAAAGTGTATTACACCACCTTTATCCCACCAAACACTAAGCAACACCTTCCGAGGGTGAAGATTTGGTTTTGGCTGTGGTGTCGCTGGTTCTCCGGCACAAACCCACTGTCGAGAGCGCTTAACATTCTGGTACAGTATCCACTTTTCATCACCAGTCACTAAACGGTGCAGAAACGGATCTTGGAGTTCACGGGAATGAAGAGCTGTGCTAATGTTTACCCGCACCCTCAGATTGTCGACTGACAATTCATGTGGCACCCATTTTCCTAACTTAGGTACTTTCCCGAGTTGTTGCAAATGTCGATGGATGGTGGACGGGGATGAATTGAGTTTCTGGGCCAATTCTTCGACAGTTGTTGAACAGTCTTCTTCAAGTGCGGCTAACAGCAGGTCATCATCAAACTCAGCAGGGCGTCTAGAGCGTGCTGCATCTGTCAAACAGCAGTCACCATTCCTAAACTTTTGAAACCATCTTTGACATTTCCTCCCATGGAGAATATCGTTGCCATAAACTTCCTGAATTTTTCGCGTTGCTTCAGTAGCACTATTCCATTTTTTGAACTCGTAAAGCATTATATGCCTGATATGCTCTTCTGATACTGCCATGTTTATGAGGGGTTCACATAAAGCAAAACACACGTCTTCACTGGTCAAGGTCTGTAAAGTATGTAGCGAAACACGATAGATCTCTTCTTAGATATAACCTTCGGAAAATTTATGCTTAAACCGAGTAGGACTAGTTTAAACTTAATCTATCGTAAAAAACGACATTACTTATGGGATAACCAGAGATATATATATATATATATATATATATATATATATATAGGGTGTCCCATAAGTCCGGCATCATAGGAAAAATAATAAAAAAGGCAAAACAAAAGCTTTTATTTACAGAACGTGCTCAATATGTCCACCATTGTTTTCAATACACAAATTCAGACGTGATACCCAGTCAGCAAGCACACGGTGAATGATGTCAGGAGTAATGGTGTTACATGCCCCAATAATGCGCTGCCGCAAATGTTCAACACTCCTAATTTTCTCTGCGTATACCAGCGCTTTCGAGTGGCCCCAGAAATAAAAATCTAGTGGCGTGAGATCCGGGCTTCTAGCTGGCCATTCCACAGGCCCTCGACGTCCTATCCAATGACCAAGGAATTGTTGGTACAGGTATTCCCTTACTTGGGTGCTGTAATGTGCAGGAGCGCAGTCTTGCTGGAACCATGTTGGGAAATTTCCTTCTTCGTTCAAGACACTGGGAAATGCTTCTTCCTTGAGCTTACGTAGGTAGGTGCCTCCAGTGACATGTTCATCGAAAAAGAGGGGGCCTATGATGCGATCCTTCCAAATGCCACACCATACCATCACCCGAGATGCACCTTGTTCCTTTGAAGAGGTATACCAGTAAGGGTTGTTTTGAGACCAGTAGCGGGTGTTCTGTCGATTTACCTCACCATTTCCATAAAAAACAGCCTCGTCAGTGAACAGAATGGTGGACGGGAAATTGGCATCCCGAGCATATTGTTCCGTAGCCCATTCACAAAATTCCATCCGCCGGTCGGGATCATCTTCGCTTAATTTCTGTAGGATCTGAAGTTTATATGGATGCCATTTGTGAGCCTGAAGAATGCGATGGATGCTACTTTTCGACACTCCTGTCTCGGCGGACAATCGCCGAAGAGACTTATTGGGACTTCTGTTAAAATGAGCCAGGATAGCAGTCGCTGTATCATCGTCAGTGGACCTCCTTGAAGGTCCACTGCGTGGTGTATCTTCTATGGATCCTGTTTCCTTAAACTTTGCAACAAGTCTGCTAACACAACTCTGTGTTATTGGCTCGCGGTCTGGATGCAGTCTGTTAAATTCAGCAGCGGCCTCTCTCTGACTCCGATTTCCTATGAGTAGAATTATCTGGATTCGTTCTTCCTTGCTCACAGACATTATGGCCTGTAGAAACAAAAAAATATGAATTATGGTTTGTAGAAATAGAAAAATATGAATTTCTCCTATGATGCCGGACTTATGGGACACCCTGTATATACCTTTGGTTTATATTTATTAACCTTTGGTTTGCTTCCGCCCGAATTCTTCATTCTGACGAAGGTCAAGCTTTTCACTCCACCTTAGACCTACAGTTTAACGTGGAATCCGAATCATGCCCCATCAGCAGCCCAGCGTCTTAACCACTTGGCCACCTAGGGTACCCATTTATCTACCAACCACTTTTTTTATTGTGTGGAAGGATGAATAGCTGGGTTTTGCTGCGCACCGGCTGCCGTCGGGTCTCGAACCCGGGGCCGATGGATTCGTAGTCAGCGACGCTAACCACTACACTACACACACACACACATACACACACACACACACACACACACACACACTATTTAATCCTTATATTTAAATTGAATTGCTGGGAGACTGTATTTCAAAAATAACTGTTTTTCAACTTTGTTCCCCTTCAAGCCTATTCCTTTTTTCATCGTAGATGATCCCTGCTCCACTAAATAACTGTTCATTAGGAACACTTGAGGGAGGACATCCAAGGTATGTCTGAGCCAATTTGCTCAAATTTTTGTATTTCTTTTGATTTGACTTTCACCAAGCCAAAGCATCATCATCTTGTCCAATTCTTTTCTCTTTGTGATACCATAAAACCTTCGTTATCCGGCAAGCTCAGGGATGAGACCATTCCGGTTGTTTAAATTTTCCGGTTATCTGAGGGTACCATTAACCTAGGAAAAAACAATGGACAATAATAGTAAAACTCAAATTTTGGCTACACTGCACTGTACACGAATGTAAACTATATTGTAATGAACATAAACACTATGCTAAGTATGTATGTATGAGACAACTGAAACAAGTAAAATTTAGTCGTATTTTATTAAAAATGTTAAGGATGTTCTAGATTTTTCCGGATGGCATCGGAAAGCTTCCCGGTTTCTAGATTGGTGAATTGTATTGGCCTAATATGAAATTTGCAGGTTTCTAAAGTTTTCCGGATAGTTGATTGCCGGATAGCGCAGGTTTTACTGTATTTCTCGATCATTTTTTTGCGAATCTCTGCTTGACTCAGTTTCGGTCTCGTCATCGGTTCTAGGGCAATTGCGTCCCGGACAATTGCGCACTTCTCCAACTACTATATGAAGTTTATTTATTAGAGAAGTGAATAGAAAGTTAGTATCGGAATTTCAAATATACTTTTCATTTTAACCTATTAAACTTGTTATATGTTCATAAGTTCTGTTCGAAACTGTTCTCTAAAACTGTATCCATCATCAGCAACATCATTGTCAAATTTTATGGGTTACGTCCACTTAAGAAAGTTAGTTTCGTTAGTTTTAACGAAAATATCACAACTTAACCTAACCAATCATCAAGGGCATACAGTTGACCTAACTGGGCATTCAATTAATCTAACCGGGCATTATATCCCATACAAAATTACAATAACAAACATACTCGTCCCTCGTCATTGGCGTCCCTGGACAATTGCGTAGGTGAAGTCACAATGAACTTTCTATTCACTTCTCTAATAAATAAACTTCATATAGTAGTTGGGGAAGTGCGCAATTGTCCGGGACGAAATAAAACCTGACGCAATTGTCCAGGGACGCCAATGACCGGGACGCATTTGTCCGGGACGCACTTGACCAGGACGCAATTGTCCTGTCACCCTCGTCATCACTACTGGAAGCCAATAGAGCACTCATTGAGTCCATTATTGTTATTGATTTACTCGTAGAAGCTGATGCCTGGCCTAAATCAATCGGTGGTTTCTTTGCCGGTGGTTCACTGGCTGTCTCCGAGTCCGATGAAGTTTGAGTCTTGTCCATTTCATCAGAAAGATATCCCAATTTTTCCTGAACACCTTTTGTGACGTGTGAAGCGGAAACAATTTTGCTTTGTACCTTGGATCCAAATAGGTAGCCAAAGAATACATGTCATTTGCTTCTAGGCCATCATATCTCTTTGCTGGCTCTGTACGCATTCTCCTTCATTGTTTTGATTCCACGATCAGCTTCAGAATCACTACTTCGAGGTTGCAGCACATTTTTCAAGGAAACGACGAGGGGAACAACCTCAGATATGAAAGAGGTGGAACTAATCAATCTTTTGTGATATCATCGAGTGGTTCCAGCACAGCCACAGAGTTTGACAAGGGAGTGAAGTCGACGTTAGTGAGTTGTTGCATTTTGGAGTTAGCAGCGCTATATACAGTAGACTTAGTGGTTCCTTCAACTTCAGTGTTCTCTGCATCATGTGGTAAGTGCTGTTCCACCGTGTGGCAACATCATGAATGACTGTAAGTTCAGATCGATCTAAGCGTTTTTGAATTTTTTTTAACTCATCCTGCTCCATCGTAGAATGGTTGAAATGAGTAGCGATGGATCGAAGTTTAGCTAACAAGTCAGAGATTTTTGTGAGGATAATCCACTTTTGATTACAAGTTGCAGTTTATGAACAGTGCAAACGATATTATGGACGCCAGTGAGAAACAAAGTTTTTATCATGTTTGCTCCTGAGTCGCACATTACACAATGGATAGATGAATGGGCAATATCCCACTTCTGAAGCATCTGCTCAAATTTTTCTGACAAGTATTCTCCAGTGTGGCGATCTTCAAGTGGCATTACGTTGAGCACCAAATTGGTTCTTTTGAAGTCTTGATTCACTGCATGGCATGTCAAAGAGAGTAAAGACACTCCAGCAGACGTGTCTGACCATGCATCCGTTGTCAATGATACTTTCGAATCTTTTAGAGGCTCAAGAATTTTGAACACTTTCTTTGAAACAGTCATAGATATCGTTGCACAAAAGATCAGTGTAGAACTGACGCTGTTTCACTTTATACTGTGGAGCTGTTTCAGCCATAAGTCTCATAAAACCTAAGTCCCCAACGTGGCTGAATGGTAAGTCATCCATCATTATCATTTCGGCTATGCGATAGTCCAGTGATTTTGATTTGGAATGATTCGCATCCCAAATTTTGACTTTTTCGAAGCAACTTTCAATCGTCTGATTCTTTTCTTTCACTGCACACTTCATTTCCTGTAGGGGTGTAAGAGACACTTTTGATTCCTTTTTCTTCTTTGACTGTTTATTAGCTTCATTTTCACTAGATATCACTTCATTATATTCCTTGTGCATTGAACGCAAATGTTTTTTTAAATTAGTGGTACTCCTTCCCTTTCGTGAATAGTTCTTATTACATATGACACACTTCTCTACATCGTTTGACACTCTCGAGAAGTACTTCCACACTGCACTCGTAGATCGCTCCATGATGGTTGCACCAAAGTCTAACACTTTACTAATGGGTTGAAGCACGTAACATTACAAAGGTAGCGACGGAGAGCTAGCGCAACAGTCACCCTCGCTCGTGTTTGAACAGATACTGAAGCTGGTGCTTTAGTTTAGTTTGTAACTTGGTAGTGAAGGTGCCTAATTTCTAATAAAAAAAAATTTTAATCTTTTTTATCAAGAGTAACTATACATCATCATTGCTTTATTAAATATAATTAAAATAATGCTTTTCTAGCCACCTAGCGTTGAAAAATGTAAGTTATTACATAATGCATCTATCCATCCAGTCCAAGTAGCAATTCTAGACATGTCGCAATTAGGGCGTAGCAAACTTTTACTTTTTTGCACCCTTGAGTGGAGCCATGACAGGAACAGCATTTGGCGACGTTTATAGCATTTATAGCCATTACACTAGCATTTATAGCATTTGGTTGCCCTAGTAAGAAGATATCCTGAAACTACCGCAATAACCGTACTGATAAATGCGGTTGCGGAGCTGAGAATATGTGCGGTTGCGGACAACCGCTACATCTCTCACACACACACACACACACAGTTGACAAAAGTAAATAGACACCACGATGATTGTCCTCAAAAACAAATGGCAAAGCCCATCAATGGAATGCCAGAACGTGTGTCAGCTTTATATAAAACTGACTCAGTTTATTGTTTTTTTTTAAATCAAAACCTATGTAAAAACCGAAGGTGTCTATTTACTTTTGTTAATCCTCTGTACTTATTTTTATCAGTCACACGTGCTAAATTATTTCCAAAGGCAGCTTTTAGAAAAAGACGTTCTCTCTCTCTCTCTCTCTCTCTCTCTCTCTCTCTCTCTCTCTCTCTCTCTCTCTCTCTCTTTGATTACTTTAATTAACATTCGCATGTATGCTGGTAGATAACCCTAAAAATTAATGTAAATATTGATTTATTTCACGATTGAATGAGTGTTTACTTAAGAGTTAATTCAGTCTTTTACAAATACAGTAACAAACTATTAATTAGCTACGTCTTTCCAACTGAAAAGAATTATGTTTTAGGGTATGTGAGTAATTGAAACTTAAGGTAACATCAAAAGGTCATCATGTATGTAAATAATGTACACAGAGCTTAATGATATAACGATTATATTGCATTTAGCTTGAAAATATTTATATATATATTTACAGTATTTGTATACAGTATGTGATATTTGACTAAGGTGGAGTCACCTTCGTCAGAATGAATAATTCGGGCGGACGCTAAACCAAGGTATTCGGTAAATATTTATTTATATATACAGTACTCGTATAAAATGTTTATACACCGTCTGCCAAAAAAAAAAAATGTTCTCTCTGAAAACATCCATGGAATCAACATTTTTTTCAAACAATCAGTATGAAACTTATACACGTAAAAGATACCTAAAACATCTACCTGTAAACCAAATTTCAGTTCGAAGCTATCAGAAATAACGATTTATTAAATAGTTCTCTAATAATACTACAGCTGATGATGCTCGACAAACTAATAAAGAATCCTTTATTTCCATTTTCACTTTCGTAAATTCTTATCTACGATTTTCTTTTGCAGGGTTATAAAAATATAGTGAATATGCCATTTTCAGAGGAAGATAAGATTATAATTAAGCATTATAGACTAGAAAAGGGATAGTGACGAACGAAACTACGGTACTCTCCGAATGCCCCAACAAAGGATGGACTCTTGGTGGTTTGGGAAAGCTTCTAAAGAAAATTGACGAGACTGGGGATATCAAAAGAAGAGAGGGAAGTGGGTGACCAAAAACTGTTCGCATACAAGACAATATTGACGACGTTGAGGAACGTATATTAAGTCTGGAAACCCAGCCAGGAACCCATATGACACCAGCTCGCATATCAAAAGAGTTACAATTATCAGAAACTAGTGTGAGATGCATAATTCACTGTGGAGCCACCTCGGAACAGTCAAAATGACAGAGTTTACTCGCACGTCCAATATAAGAATGAAATACCTGATAGCAGACTTTTTCCAACCAGAAGTCATTTCTCAGCTAGTGTCATGGTGTCAGTTGGCATATCAAAGTTAGGAAAAACATCCATTCATTTTATTGAGCCTGGTGTAAAAGTCAATGCCGAGTACTATGAAAATACTATGCTGCGAAACATGCTTCCCGAAATGCAAAATCTGGACAACGGTGCTTATTTATCTTTTTCAGTAAGACGGAACAACGTCCCATACAGCAATAGCAACTGTGGAATACTTAAAAAATGTCCCAGAATTACTTAACCCCAAAATTGGCCACCTACTTGTCCTGACTTGAACCCTGTTGACTATAGAATCTGGGAAAATTTGGCACAGAGTTTACAGGACTGGGTGAGAAATGTTGATCACTCGCGTCAGCTTCTTGTGGAGAAGCGGGAAGAGATACCACAGGAGCAGATCGATCGAACCATTGATGAATTTCGTCCAAGATTGAAGAAAATTGTTGAAACAGGAGGGAAACACATTGAACAACTTTTTTATAGGAATTCCAAGAGAGTAAAATGTTAATGTGATTTCTTTTATAAACTTAGGATTTAAGTTCAGTTTCGAAATTCAAAATCCTTTTTTTATTTTCATGGTTTTTTAATGGAGGCATTTCCTATATTTTATAAATCTTATCATGTATTTTATAACTAAAATGAGAATAAAAATTTTATTACCAAAGTTTTATCGCCTTTGTGGACTTCCAGAATTCAAAACTGGAGCGATGTTCACCAACAAAATTTGTTGCACATAAACAATCCTCATTAAATTATTAATTTTGAATATAATAATCTGAAAATTGGTGTACATATATACTGTTTACATAGTTTTGCTCTGTATGAGTTTCATTATGATTGGTTAATAAATGTTTATTTCATGGCTGTTTTTAGAGTGAACCCCTTTTTTTTGGCAGACGGTGTTATATACATTATTTATATATACGATGTATCGGTAATCGGCCGATTAAAAATTATCAAATGCCGATGCATTGTTAATGGCTAATCGGCAATTTCATGAATTGGTATATCACTAGTTTTGAAGCTAGATATATCCCAAATAAAGTGTAATACAAATTGGTCTTACCTGGTATTCGAACCCGCTTCTCTGAAAAGTAATAATAATAATCAGTCAAAAATCAGACCAGAAACTGGCATAGTGCTCAGGCCAACTAATGTGGCCTGCTGCGCTACTGCCTCAGCATCAATATCTTTACTTCGTTTACAGGGAAACGGTGTTACTCATTGAGCTATGGACGCTGACCTTTTCTGAAGAAGATACAACTTTTACGAGCCATGACGTCATTATGCTCTCGGCCACGGAACATCGCGATCGTTAAAATAATTTTTGTATACTCTTTAATTTTTCATTGCATTTTTAATACTTGCATTCCTTCCGTACACACACACACACACACACACACACACACACACACATATATATATATATATATATATATATATATATATATATATATATATATATATACTGTAGTAGAGAAACCCCATTTATTACCTTTCATAAATACTTAAGGATTCATATTTGGTGCAGTGGTTACCATCGCTGACTACGAATCCACCGTCCCCGGGTTTGATTCCCGCGAGGGCAGCCGGCTCTCAGCTCACCCTGCTGTTCAGCCTTCCACAGGAAGAAAATTGATTGGTAGATAAATGGGTAGCATAGTGGTTAAGACGCTGCACTGTTAATCGGGAGATGGTGAGATCGAGTCCGGGCGAAGACATCTGTAATTTCAGAATTCCCTGTTGGGTCGTGGTTCGGATTCCACATGAAGCTGTAGGTCTAAGGTGGGGCAACAAGCTTAACCTTCGTTAGAATGAACAATTCAGGCAGAAGCAAAACTAAGGTTAACTAAGGTTAACAATTAATAATTGTAAATTTCATGAATTTTAACCACTATCCAGTAATTATATTTTTTACTTCCCTTGAATACACACAGATCATGACATCACCTTATTTTGGCTTCCAATGATTATGTAGCATTGGGGAAATTAAAAAAAAATAAAAAATTCAGTGATTTGAAGAAGTCATGAAAAGAGGACTATAAAACGACCTATTCATTCCTACATAAAACTGTAAGAATACCTTCCTTGAAACTCGCCATTTAAATCCTAGAAAAGCATTTTCCTTTCTATTAAAAAGCTTTTCTTTGTTAATGCGTTATTTAAGGTTATTTAAAACCTTTAAAAGTGGTGTTTCTGCGCTCTGTTTTACGGGATTTGCTTGAACTTCGGCCACGAAGTACTAACGAAGCCTTTCACGGTCCGTTTAAAAGTCGTTTCATCGTGAAGTATTAAGAATTCTAAATGCCGTATAAAACGGTTGTCATTCGTTCTTCCTCGAAAAATGGTATCAAAATGACAGTAAAGAACACTACAATAACACTTTTATGCTATATAATAACTCTACAATGTTTCGTAAGGCTGTATTATTCACACATTAGCGTTGAAGTAATGTTTGATCCTGTGGCTAAATAAAAGGGATCACCTGAAGATCCGTCACCCCAGCCTTTTTTTAGTTAGCTTTATAAGGCTAACTAACGAAAATATCACGACCTAACCTAACCAATCGTTAGGTCAACTGTACGCCCTTGACGATTGGTTAGGTTAGGTCGTGATATTTTCGTTAGTTAGCCTTATAAAGCTAACTAAAAAAGGCTCGGGTGACGGATCTTCAGGTGATCCAATAAAAAGTCTTCAAAGAGGTGTTAAGTCAGAAAATTAAAGATTTTACGCGCGAATTTCTTCAGGTTTGTCAACATGCAAAAATGTTTTGTCGGTAATGAATATTCGTTCAAAATTTTAAGTTTTTAACCAAATACAAAAATTTGGATAAGAAGCGTTCGTTTTTAAATTTGTCTCGAGATTATTCCAAATACTAACTTCTCCTTATGAGAAGGACTCTGATATGTTAAAGGTAAAGTTAATATTTTGAACTAACATTTATGTCTTAGATCAGTTATTCCCAACTTTTTTCTGGGTTAAGGAACACCAATGCACTCTGTTCTTTCGCGGTACTCCGGAGGATTTTTGTATCCCACTGTGCAACATCCATTTAACACCCTTCTCCTCCTCAACACCAAGTAACTTCATACTGAGCGTATACTCTTACAGTTTCCTTCTGGACGTAATAAATCGCAAATTTTTTGTTCCCTTTAAAATTTACGTGCTTCAGTAACTTTTCAATTTTCAATTACTTATTTTTGTTTTTGGCGTGGTTTCGCCACACACACACACACACACACACACATATATATATATATATATATATATATATATATATATATATATATATATATATATATATAAGATTCGTGGTTTTTAGTATTTTTTTTATTTTTTAAATTTTGGGGACTTTAAGTATTTTATATACAGTTCCGGACCAAAACAAGTAGAATATTGTCTCAAAGGTATTATCAAGGTCATGAGCGCTATTAAGTTATACACCTTTATGAGGAATATGGAGTAACTGTGACGTCATTATGATGAAAAGACACACCTGTGTGCCAGTTTAAAAAAAATTAAACTATAACAAAAACGTTATGTATTGAAAAGTTAATGCATAGCGACATACCAAAATATTAGAATATCTTGTCAGGTGTTACCATAAAAATAGAATAATTTCATTATGTTTATTGAGTAAGTTGCCAATACAGGGTGTCCCAGAATTAACTATCTATTTCAATGAAATCGGACAAATTTAATAAAAACTGACATAATTTTGTGTTTATTACTAAATTATGATACAAAAACAAATAGATTTATAAATCATAAGTCAAAACTTTATTGAGAAGTTTCAACATGTGCAACGTCTGTATCTCTGCAAATTTCAAATCTATCCTCAGCGCTGCGAAACACATTTTGAAGCATTTCAGGTGTTATCTCCCGCACTGCCAACTGGATGCGTTCTTTAAGTTCAGCTAAACTATTGATCTTTTGGCGATAAACCTTTGTTTTTATGAAACCCCATGCAAAGAAATCCAGGGGTGTCAAATCCGGAGAACGCGGAGGCCAAGGTCGAGGTCCTCCACGTCCAATCCACCGATTCGGAAGGCGTCTGTTGAGGTATTCTCGAACAATTAGAGCATAATGACATGGTGCTCCATCTTGTTGAAACACAACATTATCAAGAATGCCATCATCAAGAAGCTGTGGTTCGAGAAACTGCTGAGGCATATCAAGGTAGACGGTACCTGTTACAGTTGCTGCCGCAAAGAAGAATGGGCCATAAATTTTGGATTTGGTCATTCCAAGCCACACGTTAACTTTTGGAGAGTCTCTCTGCCATTCTTAAAATAAAACTATGAAAAAATTATGAAAATAAAATTATGAAAAAAATTTAGAAATTTATACATTTTTAACACATTAAACATGATAAACATAAATAAAAGTGTGTTTTTAAATTTTTTTTTCCAATTTCATTGAAATAGATAGTTAATTCTGGGACACCCTGTATATTAAGTTATTAACCCTTTATCAAAGACTTTAACTCTGCGTCTTAGTACTTAGTTGGTCCACCCTTATCCCTGACAAGGGATTCTTCCGTAGTTATCGATTGTCAGGTTGTTATTCAACACCTTTTCAGTTCACTAAGTGTTCCTGGTTTACGCTTTTGGACCTTCTGATTAGCAATATTCCAAAGATTTTCTATCGGATTAAGAGCGAGGGAATTAGCTGGCTATGGTGGTACTTCAATTTCATGAGTGTCAAACCACGCAGATGTTACACGAGCCGCTTGAGCTAGAGATGGGTCATGTTGAAAAATGGTTCGTCTCCATACGACTGTTCTGCAGACTCCAACATGAAGTATTCTAAGATTTCTTGATAAACGTGACTATTGACATTTCTCTTTACAAATGCAAATAAAAACAATGTTTTCAAATAAAACAATTATATACCTTGTGTTTGGAGGAGAAATTTTCATTCGTATTACTTTTGCTCGTACGCCCAATATTTTTGGAGTTAATACACTGATCTATGGTAAAAAATTATGGTAATCAGTCGATTCGGCCTTATTCCAGAGAGGGTCATACTTCGAACATTTTCACCATGTTTCATGAAGATCGTTTGGTAAGCAAATCCTGTTACCTTGACCATGGAATAATAATAATGATAACTTTAACGATTTCAATAAGAATTTGATAAAAAAAAATTAGATTTCTGCTCCGCAGTTAATGTAAATAACAATGATAATTATTATAATAATAATAATTGTAGTAATAATAATAATAATAATGTTCTGCCCATAGTTTCATTAAAGGAAGACGCGACAAATGGGTAATATAAAATAATAATAAAACTCAAAATTATGTCGTCATCAATTATTCTTTATATTCCGATTCATTAATTTCATTTAATATATTTCATATATTCCTATATTGATTTTATATCAATTTTATATCAATTTTATATAAAATTGGAATGTAGTAGAAAATTTTATAGGTCTGAAATATTAAATCAGAATTCGGTTCTTTTTAATTTAACACTTTAATTTCAGTAATTTACACATGAAGTTTGTAACGCTTGGTGAAGTTGTCAATGTAACCTTTGATCAAAACCCAAAAAGACTATGATTTTCAGGGAAAAAAAATACAAAATTAAGAAATTTGGATCTTATTTCTTTAACATTAAGGAAATTGAGCGAAAGGTGTACAGAATTACCGCAGAGAAAACAAAGTAATTATTTTTGTTTTGTACTATGGACGCATCACTGGATCAAAAGTATTTCTAAAGAAGACCAACTTTAAGCCAATTGGGCCAGACAAGAGTTCAAAGATGCCAGTCAGTCTAATTTACCAGGTGTTCCAGTAAGAGAGGGAATACTATTAATAATAATATTTAAAATTTAATAAGTAATTATTACATTTTAAAATTTAATTAATTAATAAATTTCCATGTAAAAAAAATTACAAAAGAGTAACCGTTTGTGTACTTTTGGAAAAAGTTTACTTAGAACCATGAAATTTGTAGAACGTACAAAAATTACTAATTATTAATATTTCAGTGTTCTCTTATTTTATTCTTTTTGGGGACAGTTAATACAATTTAAAAAAACAAAACCCAATCGTTACTAGTTAGTAATTTTTTATGCTTTCTAGAAAATTTGTGCTTTTAGGCGAACTTTATTCCGAAACTGTACTTTTTCCTTAGCTGATTCCAACTTCCTTTTCTTATATACAGAAGCACTTTAAAAAAATACTAAAAAGAGAAAATCTCAAAATGTAAATATCAGTTACGTTTTCTTCCCAAAAATATTTTTTACTTTTCGCTTTGGTGACTTTTCCAATTGATGTAACAATGTCTTTCCTATTCTTGAGGTAGATCGTTGGAGTCAAGTTTTCTCATAAAAATGTCACAAAGTTTTAGTTCGTAGTGAGTTACAGCGAAGATTTTCAATTAACAAAATGAGACGGGCAATTTTTCCCAAACATGTCTAACACTTTTACGATACCTGAAGTGCAAATGCTTTTTTGTTTTTAAGTTGGATTAGAGGAAGAGGTGCCGAGATATTTCCTTAATAAAAAGGGGGGGAAAAGACCGTATGTGTACGCGTAAGATTTAAAGTGTAACAAACGAAAATTGATGATGAGTTCTTGAAGGTGCCCCTCGAAAAATGTACAGTTTGGGAAAAAGTTAACCCAGAATCATAAATGTTTTGAAAGGCATGAAAACTATTAATTCCTAATCTGTTTTCTTTTGGATATTTTTTTTTTTAAACTAGTGAAATTTCAAAAACGAAACCCAGTCACTACTGAGAGTAATTTTTTTTCTTTTGGAAATTTCATGTTCCAAGGCGAATCCTCCTTCAGAAACTGTATATACATATTTTATTTCGTGTATACATTTAAAACGAGAGAGAGACGTGAAGGAAGTGGACTTCCGGGGTTCTCGTCAGGTAATAGTTCCAAACGAAGCTGGTGTCGAAATGAACCCAGGTGGTGGTGGTGGTGGTATACTGAACTGAACAACAAGGTTGAAACGTAGATAATGATGAACGAAGATGAATAACAAGATGGTAACGTGGCCCATGATCGACGGCATTTTACACAAAAGTAACAATCCCATAAGATGGTATGGTAACGTGGATAAACTCCCATATAAACTCGCATAATATTCAGAATTAAGTTTGTGTACCATATATGATCTCGTATAAACACTGAACTTCGTAAGTCACGGTTAAAGACAGATAGAAGAACACGGGTAAAATTTTTAAATTTTAATCTTAAGTTCACATATTAAACATTGAATTACATTAGCTGCATAATATCAAAATTGGCCAAAGGCAAACGGGAAAAAACGGTTGCTCACGGGCGGATTAAATTTATTTTAAAAACGATTTAATGATGGAAATAGGCCCCCTCATCCACGGCCTACTTAAAAAATAAAAAATTAAATTGTCTGAAGTTAAATTAAATGAATTGAAGAATGCTCTCTCCGAATGACCAGGAACCCTCTCATGAATGAACAAGAACGCTCTCTCTCCCTCTCTTGAAGCTGCGTCGTGTCTTTTATAGCTGCACCGAAAACTTTTTTCGACTAACCACTTATGTTCTTACGTATCTCATTTCACAAAACTGTAACTAGGAGAAAAATCTTATGCTTTATAATCTCAGTTTTATAGTTAATTAAACTTGTTATAAAGTATCAATTCATCTAAATAAACCTAACTCGTTTAATAATTATTACTTATAGTTAGAATTCGTTTTTTGTAATTGTATTCACTAATTAAAGTAATTATATCGCCCGTGCACGGTATTTTGTCGTGGAAGTGCGCTATGACAAAATTTGGGCGCTCGATCACATAACCTAAGATGGTGCTGCACACGTGTACTATAGCACCGAGTGTTGCGTGGTGAGTTACTGCGCAAGTACGTGACGCCCTTTTTACTGGAGGTGAGGGTCCCGTAATCCTGTGAGAGATGCGTAGCATTAGTCGGATCAACTGACGTCACTGGTCAAAATGGCCGAAATGTTTTTTACGTTTTTCTGAAATTTGACCGAATTTTTCTCTCGTGTTCATTTATTAATAATTACAGTCTGCAGAAAAGAGCATCTTTCGAATATGCTGTACAATGACTCATTATGGGAATGATAGTTTTCGTGCGTTTTACCCAGAGGGTCGATGTTGTTGGGTCTCTATCGTACGTTTAGTCTGCACCGCTGCTGGGTGAAATGTGAAATGCATTAAGAGCGATCACCAGCCACCAGTGCTGATTGAGGTCCCGTGAGTGGGTGTCGCGCTTTGGCTGCTTTAGCCATTAATTTTTTCTACCCGTCTTTCATTCCAGGAGTGACTAGGGCCTAAAAATTTCACCTCAGAAGGGAAAATGCATATTATAATTCTGGGCAAAGAGGGTTAAACCACAATCCAAATCCAAGAATGTACTGGTTTCTCAAAGCCAACCATTCGTCGGTGGCTCAACCGTGCAAAGGATTTGCCTACCAACACCACACCGTCTCAAAAAATGTGCTTTGGTAACAACCTAATCAGTCCGTTTTGTAGTTTTTCTACAAAACGGACTGATTAGGTTATTACCTAATAGGGTAAAGGGGGATTACATAAGTTGGGGGGATCTAAAAGGATATTCTGGTTTTATAAACGTCATTTGGGAAAATTCACAATTATATAAGGAAGGATTTTACCAATATGTAACAATACTACCTTTTTTTAATAAAATAATGAATACAAATGTTTAGTTCCTCATTTTTTTTCTTAAATAATTCAAAAATAGAAATTTTAATAATTTGATGAGATTGAATACCAAAGAATTATTATAAAAATTACTACTAACATCTAAGTCAAACCACATTTTAAATTTACTAAAGTAAAAGCAATAATATATCAAATTGAATACATTGTATTCATATATTGTAAATTTGTTTTAAAATTAAATTATTTAAATTAAATTATTTCAAATAAGAATAGATAAAAATAATAAAGAAAAGAAATTAAATATATAAGAAAGAAATAAACAAGAGTAACTAAATAAAATGTAACTAAAACTCGAGTTAAAATGAAACTGTTGAAGGAATATAATATAAAAAAACATATAATCAAAGTTAGCCATTTTAATATATTATTTAAAAGAAAATGGTATATAGGAACAAAATAATTTAAAGATATAATAAAATCAAAATTATTTATTAAAATTATTAATTATTAAAAAAGTTTAATAATTTCAGTAATATATTTTTTTTGGTGATTAAAGTGATTAAAAATTGTCAAAATTTGAATATGTAATGCAAATTTGTAAAGCACGTATGAATATTTAACAGCTAGAGAAAAGGATCGAAACAAAATACACGGATAAAGACATAAATATATAAAAGAAATTATAAAGAAAAAATTAATTAAATTAAATTACACGTATTAAAATGTTTAATGAAATATGCGCATTTTGGTTATATGTATAGTGGTGCGCTTTCGTATCCTTGTTTTCTATTCTTTTTTCGTACGTTCTTTATTCCTCATTGTTGTTCTTTATTCTTATTCTTTGTTGTGTTCGGTTGCTCGTACTGGCTGTTCTCGTATTTCTGTACATTTCATTTGTGACCACATCCCTACAACATCTTGGTTCACAAACGTAATGCACAGCGGTTCCAGCTCAATCCGTTTGCAATGCAGCAGCAGCAGCTCCACATCACGAAAAGCATCTCAAATTCATATACAAACCCGCGAATAACAACGGCACCGGCAGTAAATGGCTCAAAGAATTATTATTATTATTATCAATTCCAATTGCAAACTGTCAAGTATAATTTTAAGTGGAATTTATCATTGAAGTTATAAATTTATTCTCATTAAATTCATTAAAGTTTAAAAATTTTAAAAAAATTTTAAGTTAAAAGAAAAAAAAATGTAAGAAAATATAAGTAAAAAGAACGAGTGCAAGTAAATAAATGTAGGCGTATGAACGCATAAGAAAGGGTGTAAATAATTATTGCGTCATTAATGCTACGTCACTACCACGTTCTGACTGTTTCATATAACCATTAATTCCTATTCCAGTTCCGATTTCAAGATAAAGTCCATTAAAGAGAGAATATTTATAGATATTTCGTCGATATCATTTCCAGTTTTGCAACGTTGAATGTCCTTCAAATACCTTTTCATTATTGGTTTATTTTATCTCGTTATTATTATTATCCTGAATAATAATAATAATCATAACACCTGAATCATTAATTGAAATTATTATTATAATGGAATTCAAATGGGAATAGGCCGAAATAGATTGAAATCTGAAATTGTTATAAACTTATTTCATAATAAAGTTCATAATATATAATTCATAAGAAAATATTTCCATCCTGTTTACATTTTACGTGGCTTCAAAACTTATTATTTTGCAGTAAAGTGCCTGAGGATTTTAGCCTGTTTACAGACTTCCTTCTTATACAAAGTCTGTCTCGAACCTATTTTTTAAGTTGTTTACGAGAAACATTTGTCTATATACTGTTAAATCCTATATACTATTGAGCAAAGTGTGTGTGTGTGTGTGTGTGTGTGTGTGTGTGTGTGTGCGCGCGCTTTCTTCGGAACCGTGCACAGACTAAACGGCACATCGGAAAATTCTGCAACCACCACCAACTGATAGTCCATGAGCTGCCGATGTGCTCTGTTAAGTTTCCCGGTCCTAGGTCACAATTACTGGGTCCAAAGGCCCCAGCACGCGAAAAACTACAGAAAAGAACACAGCCGTGAAAATCTTTAGCTTCACATTGTGTGACCCTCCGGGCGGGTAGCAGTATATGTCACAGTGCTACCCGCCGGAGGTAGATGGGGGGGGGGGTGGGGGAGGGTAAGAGTGTGGTGTGGGGGGGGGGGGGTTTTTTACTTTTGTGTGTGTGTGTGTGTGTGTGGGGGGGGGGGGGTAATGGCATTTTTTTAAAAGTAGCTGGATCACAGTGCTACCCGACCGGAGGGCCATGTTGTACAACGGTCGCGAGCGATAGCGAGCTACCGCTTGTTTCAACTATTACTTAATTTTACTATTTAATCATATCACTATTTTACCATTACAATGTTACCATTTACCATATAATCACACTTGTACTGTTATGAATGTTTCGTATTGTTACAAATTTCTTTTTAACATATCTCTACCTAAATTTTGTAAGAATTATAGGCACGTGTCTCGGAGAATTGTTATGGTCAATTTGAAATCCATGCCCTCGACGTCTGTTATGCCTATTAGTACTGTTATTTTTTATGAAAAAATAAAGATACAGAAGGATCACAATTTTTACGACAATTAGCAGTTGTCGTGATATTGCACTTTTACAGTAATACTATCTATTTTCTCGATAGATTTGTCGTTCCCCTTTTTTACAATTTGAATATAAATCTCAAATTTGTATTTTCGTCTACACAAGACTCGTAATCTTTATTTTTGTCTACACGAGGCTCGTTTTTTTTACCTCTTCATGTACAATTTTAAAACAATGTTGTTGCACAACTACATTATCTAGAATTAACACAGTACACAGAATATTCCATATTTATCTGAATTACTACATAGGAAACGAGCATAGGTGCGCATTCAAGGAAATTTGTAATATCTCTCATCATTTATATTTTTATACATCTTAAAATAAATCGCTTAATTAGTTTCATAATAATCACCCAGAGAAATGGGACCCAAAAGAAACCCCTGTAACTCTTAAAGTATAAGTCCATTTATAAAATCATACGCATCATTCGAAAGAGGATAGTTACAAGTTTGTACAGGATTGTATAGGTTTTTGACAATACAAGAAAGATAAGATACAAACAAAATAAAAGTGTTAGTTAAAACTAACCCTTCAAGATGACTGCATGGACTGTGGAACAGCTGCGTTTCATAACTGAGCAATATTATGAGCATGGAAGAAGTGTAGTTTCAGCTCTTAGAAGGTGATTTTGACATCTGAAAATTTGTCTTGAAAGATCTTTGAGCTGAAACTACACTTCTTCCATGCTCATAATATTGCTCAGTTATGAAACGCAGCTGTTCCACAGTCCATGCAGTCATCTTGAAGGGTTAGTTTTAACTAACACTTTTATTTTGTTTTGTATCTTATCTTGTCTTGTATTGTCAAAACCTATACAATCCTGTACAAACTTGTAACTATCCTCTTTCGAATGATGCGTATGGTTTTATAAAAGGACTTATACTTTAAGAGTTACAGGGGTTTCTTTGGGTCCCATTTCTCTGGATCACCCTTTATTTTTGCTCACAATCGAATTTTCTTTCGAGCACAAATTCTTGGTACTTCTCGCAGGAAACTAAACTAATATATTGTTTTATACTTTGTTTGGGGTATTTCAACATAAATTTCGTTATTCTCATTTTACATCCAGCTTTTCTCAGCAACTTTCATACAACTCTTTGATCGATTCCATATATGAAAGCATCATTGTTATGAGATTTCTTGTCTCTTTAACCTTACTATAATTATTCACCGAATGTTTGTCCGTCTGTCCAGAAAAAACTTTTACGTTTCTGAACCGATTTCGACCAAACTTCGTATGGTGGATTGGGTGATGAGTAATGAACGATAATGTGTGTGTGACCAGCTCCCCCTCCCCCCAATTACTGGCCCAGCATCGCAATAAAACTATAGAAAAGAACGCAGTCATGAAATCTTAAACTTTACATTGCCGCCAGTAATACTAAAAAGAACATTGTTGCTACAGTCTGTGCTCCAGCCCCCCCCCCCTAATTACTGGGCCCCAAAGGCCCAGCACCGCATGTCTCGCTAAATGGGGCCGTAGTGCACTGTTTAGCTAGTTATCATAATCATTAATTCTGTCATCATGAATCTATCATTGTATTTATCACTGTATTCACCATTGTATCATGTAATTATTGGATCGATCAACATAAAATTTCTGTTCATGCGATTGGGTCTTTCCTGTTAGATTTTATGATGATGGGACATAATAATTATATCATTCTCAAATCGATCATCATAGAATCTGTAATTTCTATCACTTCTGTAATAATCATTATCGTACTTTCTTCCATCTCACTTGTCTTCTGTTATGGTATCTATCAACCATTATAAAATCTTTGTCACCTTAAACAGACGTTTTAAGTGCCTTGAAAGTGGACGCTCAGAGTTGTCGGCTGAGGTTTAAGTTTTGGATTTTGGTTAAAAATACAATAGTTACCCCTTTTTCTTTAATATGAATTCAATCCGACGCAAATGCAACGATTTTCTTGCGTATATTGAGGTTCTGAATGTAGTTGTGTAGCTTTAACCCTAGATCCTGTCCCAGAGCTGGGTCTTATTATCATCGCAGATAGCTGGTGAGGGAAGCTATATTTTGGAGCTTATTTGCTAGTTAGGGTATCCCATTTTTGATCAACTTTTTTTTTTTTCCCAGGTCCATCCTCCTAATATTATGCCTGTCGTTCTAAGTAAGAAAATAGCACTTATTTTTCCATTTGATGAAAATTTCGGACCCCCTAGGCCTAGGCCTACAAAATCAATTTTCCCCTTTATCAAAAATTGTCGAGTTTCGGAAGTCTTTCGGTTATACTGTATTTCTTGCATTTTATTATACCTCATTCGATGTACATTTTTGGATAGAAAATTAAAATAGCTATCGATTGATATCTAATTTATGCTTTTATACCAAAATAGAAAATTAAAAGGCAAAAATGTCTATTTTTTAAGATTTTCCTCTACATTTTGTCTGGAATGGGATTTAGAGAATAGGTGTTACCGCCACCTGTGAAGCATCATCCCAATGCAGCTTCGCGGCAGTGGGCCTTGGAATATATTTGAGGCTCACAATATTTCCAAGCTGGGAACACCTCAAGAGATTGAACATTTCATGCCAGCTCTTGAGCCCCATCGTTTTTTTTTTTTTTTTATTCAACAGACATACAATACCTTGAACCGAAATACGTAGTAAAGCAAATGAATGTATGAAATAAAATGTGAATACTGATAATGATTGAAGCTATTCTAGCAGTTGAACTAAGGAACTCTTTTTTAAAAGATGACAACAAACTTCTTTGATATTCCACAACTTGCAGGTTGTTGTCTTTGTTCTTCATCTATTGTGATGCAATTGCGAAATCTTCAATTAATTGTACTCCACGCTCCGGCGCATCATTAATAACCTTAACAGTGACTAACACTGTGTACAGAATTGGAGATTGAATGAAATTTCTGTCCTCTTTTTATGTTTTAACGGGTTTAATTAACCATTTTCCATTGCTATGTAGAACATCAAAGAAAAATAAGATTTTGGTCCAGCTAGGGAAGCTACTAGTTTGGTCGATTATTGATCAAAGGAAATGGTTTGCCACTTTGGGCATACGACTGTTTTTATCATTTCTATGTGATCTAATAATTTCTGTAGCAATTTCTTTTCTCTTCATCAGATATACGTAAAGAAAATAATGAAAATGGAAAAGCTCCTCAGTTAAGTACCAACAATGGCCTTCAAATATCTTGATTGTACGATGAGCTACATTTCTGTCCACTGTGTCACTATGTGAAGGTCACTATAGAAAGTCAAATCATTGATTGCTGCATCCGACGTTTTTTGGTGCTTTGAGCCATGGTTGGATATATAAAGCAGTGAATAAGCATTTGTTTGCTGAATGCCAGCATTTTAGCAGAATAGAGAATAGTTGCCATCAGCGAGCATTATGAATTGCTCCCAAACGGAGCCAACGAACTCCGTTAGGTGGTATATGTCCAAGAATTTGGAGAACAACAACTGCGCATAATCATTCCTGATAAATATGTTTCCGGTATCTGTGTCGCATTAACATCTTCAAAACTTGGGTTACTCGTTGCATCTTTGATTTCATCTGTCTATTTGTAATTTTCAAAGTTGTATAAGGTTTTGTGTCGTCTAATGTCTCCATTTATTTCGAAACTGTTTAAATAACTCATTTTCTGAGCCTGTGGTAGTGCCAAATATTTGAGTAAATGCAGCGGCCAAGACTCTCGTAGATGTGATACCTACATGCAAGCCACATTACCTTCCTTTCTCGGAGCTCTTCTAAAATAATGCAGGCTCCATTTATCTACATATTACAGATCTACAGAAACTAAGGCTAACAAAGACCCTAAGATCCACTCTAAGGTTAGCCTGAGAAAAAGAAGAGAGTAGGGGGTTAAAAACAAAACCTATCATTCGTGGGTTAACCTTCATTCAGAAAAAGAGAGAAAAGGAGAAGAGAGAGAGAGAGACTCACCATCATCATCCGCTGGCCACTGCAACAAGTCGGAAAAATAGTCGAAGAGAATAGGAAAGGGGTGAAAAATGAAAAGAAGTAAAATAAGAACGCTTACAAACCGTGCAAACACGGTCTCAACTCAAAGAAACACTGCCATACCATGCAAACTACAGACATGCAAATAACGAGGATGAGGAAAGAAAAAAAAATATGAAGAGTATAACAAAAAAGTAGGTTAGTTTACGTTACGAGCTACATCTAAGTTCGTGTTAGTTTAATTTTTTTTTTTTAATATAATTTTATTGCTGGTATATCACACGCTGGCATGTCACAAGCTGGCATTAATCGTCAACAGACTCAAGCCTCGACCATTACACCCAGCGTTCCTGTTGCTAATTGTTTTATTATTTTAAACGACGTTAATATTTTTAAAATGCCTATCTAAACGGTTTTTAAACATATTAACGCTGGTAGAGTTCACGACGGACTCGGGAAGATTATTCCATTTATCAATTACTTTAAACGTAAAAAAGTTTTTAGTGATGTTAGTAATGAAGCGTCTGCCACGTAATTTAAATCTGTTATTACGAGTATTGCTATTATCGAAAATGAACAATTTGTCAAAATTTACGTTATCGATTTTATTAACGATTTTGAAAACTTCAATAAGCTCCCCCCTTAATCTCCTAGTCTCGAGTGAATGCAAGTCTAACTCTAATCCTATCTTCATAAGGCTTGTTGCGCAATGACGGAATTAGTTTCGTGGCGCGACGCTGAACCCTTTCTAACCTATCAATATCCTCATACAAATACGGGCACCAAAACTGAACGGCATATTCTGAGGCCTGACTAGGGACTTGTAAAGGGGCAATATAATATTCTTCGATTTAAATTCGAAATTACGCGCTATGAAGCCTAACATCCTATTAGCTTTTGCGCAAGACTCCAGGCACTGATTCCTAACTTTTAGGCGTACGCATATATAAGGATTTAAATCTTCCTCGTCAACGCTCGCTAACTGTCTATCATCCATCGTGTACATGTAATTGTTGTTACAAGAACCTATATGCAAAACTTTACATTTGTCTACGTTAAATTGCAACTGCCACTTATCCGTCCACTCCATAATCGTAGTTACATCGTCTTGGAGCCTATTTCTATCGTCCACGTTAAGAACTTTACCGCCTATTTTAGTATCGTCCGCGAATTTTGACACGTTATTGGTCAAGCCTACATCTATGTTGTTAATGTAGATTACGAATAGCAATGGGCCTAACACTGAACCCTGAGGGGCACCGCTACCTACATCCAACCACCCCGATTCCCTACCCTTAAAAACGACCCTCTGTTTCCTGTATTAGACGCTGTTGTATCAAAAACTAGTGCATAAATGTGTTAGTCCAAGTTCCAATCTTTTGCAGCATTAAATGCGGCGTTTGCTTGCATTTTACCAGAGGAATCCGGAATAGTTGGTATAACAAGAACTTTTCCCTCAGGTCCTGAAGGGATCCCTGACACACTTCTTGCTAGCCTTTCTCCGGTTTCCCCACTGTTATCAAAAACGAGCTTCCCATTCCAGTGTAGAGCACAATGTTCAGGTGGTATAAACTTTTTTTTTACCATTTTGGCTGTTTCAGTTCTGCTTTTTATCCCTTGTCTGTGCATCGTTGATTTTGATAGTGATATTGCTCAGGTCTTTATCGCACCGACTTGCAATAACAGCAGCAAACCCTGTTCTTTGGCGAACAGAAAGGTTAAGACGATCTGCCATATTTGAAACAATAGGATTCTGTACAATATTTTTTTCTTTTGCATGAGGATTTTGATGGAGGAGGCGTATAATCCTCATCTCAAGCATATGATGTACTTGGAATAGGATTTGGTTTATTAGGAATCGCTAGTTCTCCTTCAATATCTGTTTTCAAGGTCATGCTGAGTTTTTCCTGTCTCTCCACTTCCTTCTCTTTAAGTAATTTTTCACGCTCCATTCCTTTCACCTGACTCTCAAACTTTTGATAGTTTTTATCTATTGATCCTAAGCAAAGCTTTTTGGGTCCTCTTTAGTCTATTAGAAACTCCATATCTTGCTGCTTTGTTACCAAAGTTCTTAATGGATCTTTTTTTATTATTTCTATGGCATTTTGAGAACAAATATCAAATAACGCCTTTAATTCCTTCAGGAAAGATGGTCTGTTGTTTATTCTTTCTTGTGTTTTGTTTTTCGAGAAGTACTGTATTCATATTGCTTTATCAATTGTTCTTTTTTTCTCGGATGGCGGCTTTTTGAAGTATTTTGGCATGTGATACCGGCCCAATCCCAAAATTTTTAACTTTTCTTAGTACTTCTTGGATCACATATGACTGTGATTTCTTTTTCATAGGTCCCCTTGATAAAAATACAGTAGATAGTGACGTAAGACGTCAAAAGATGGCAAAAGAGACCCTTTCTGAGGTTCCAAATTGTGAATTAAGTTTATGAGAAGCCAATTTTCTGGCTTATCCGTGGTACGAGTTTCAACTTTTGCACAAGCCATTTTAGTCTAACTAATCTAATCTGAAATTTATATCATAATCATATCATAAATCTGAAAATAAATAGAAGTGCATATACGAGTACAGTGTACTGTATATGGTTTTATACGGCTTTAGGGTCAGAAATGGAGAAGAAAATATTAAAAAAATTAGCATTTTTGCCTTTTAATTTTCCATTTTGGTATAAAGTATAGTAAAATTAGGTATCAATCGATAGCTATTTCAATTTTCTATCCAAAAATGTACATAGTCTGAGGTTATAATAAAATGCAAGAAATATATAACCGACAGACTTCCGAAAATCGACAATTTTTTTATAAAAAAGGGGAAAATTGGTTTTGTAGGCCTAAGGGGTCCGAAATTTTCATCAAATGGAAAATAATTGCTATTTCTTAGAGCGACCGGCATAATGATATTAGGAAGTTGGACCCGGGAAAAAAAGAAGTTTTAGTAAAAAATGGGACACCCTATTGCTAGTAATCCGTTGCCACGTTGGGCTTCCATCATGAAAAAAAAAAATTAGTATATCCCGTTTACCATGACTTATTCGGACTATAGTAGATTTAATTATCCCAGAAGAGTTCCTTGTTCCACGCACTTAGATCTGTGTATTTTGTAAAAGTTATCTCGGGGGACCATTCTGAGTTACACACACAGCAAAAGCATTATGGATATTTCCTTATTCAATATAAAGATCAAAGCTCCATCCATTGCGTAGCATTTCACACCATCTGTGACCCAATCCTGGTCATTGTTATGAACGAGTTAACAATGGATTTCACGAACATGCAAATTTAGTCTTTACAACTGCTGAAAAGTATTTTACATACTGCTATATCGTTTTTAAGAACTGGGTGTTTGATACATCTGTATGAGACTATAAATTTTCTGTTTTCTTAATTCTCTTCTCTATACATGACCGGACTGTTTTCCAAAATGAAAGGCAACTTCAAACAGAATTGGTTATAAGCACATCGCAAGCGACGAAATTGGTTTAAAGAGGAGGAACGCTGGAAATGTTTAAAGAAAACTGAACCATTGTATGTTCGATTCAAGGAAACTAAAATGAAAATAAAAAAAAACACGCGTTTGTTCTTGCATTACTTAAAAGACTTAATAAATGCGTGACAAAAATTGCAAGTATAAATTTTGAAATCGATCCAATGAAAGTATAAAAATATCGCCTTCCTCCCGAAAAAAAATTAAAATCAATACAAAACATTTTTATACGATGTAGAATGCACTTTTACATACACTACGCGTGTCTACATGGTAAAACTTCAAATATATTAAAAGAAATCTCGTCAAAAGCGCATAAAAAATAATAATAATTAGATAGGGGGCGTCATCAAATAAGATAAAAGTCGCATTAAAATATTTTATTTTTAACCCATATTTGTAATAAACTCGTCACCACCCCTTCAACCAAAAATATCCAATAACCCTTAATGAACTTTTTCCTTTTGTTTTTTTTTCAATAATTATTTTCAACAGCAAATGGTTAAAATATTTTTGGAATTCTTTCGTAATGATGTTTTTTTTCGTTTTTTTCCTTCTGTTTAACTTCTAATGAACCTGTAATTACAGAACACTTAGTTTTTCCGATAACAATCTTGCGCGCAAAAGATTTACTGAAGGGAAAAACGGGAAAGATTTACTTTTAGAATTCGTAAAAAAAAATATTTAAATAATAGGGGAAGGTGTGTGTATATATATATATATATACACACACACACCTTACCTTTGGTTAGCTTTCGCCCGAATTGTTCATTCTGACGAAGGTCAAGCTTTTCACTCTACCTTAGACCTACAGTTTAACGTGGAATCCGAACCGCACCCCATCAGCAGCCCAGCGTCTTAACCACTAGGCCACCTAGGGTACCCATTTATCTACCAACCACTTTCTTTATTGTGTGAAAGGATGAACAGCTAGGTTTTGCTGCGCGCCGGCTACCGTCGGGTCTCGAACCCGGGGCCGATGGATTCGTAGTCAGCGACGCTAACCACTACACCATATATATATATATATATGTATATATATTACATATATATATATATATATTATATATATATATATTGTGAGAAACTAGAGAATGGTATTAAATTAATTACCCTAATTATCCACTGTATTACTAAACTTCCAGCGATGAAGTAAAATTCCTGCAGCAGTTGTGAGGATATCATAAACTGCTCGGTAACTTTGGATTGTGTGAGAGCTTTGATCTATTACTATGGAAGAAATGGCAAAGCTTATCAGTGGAATGCCAGAACGTGTTAACTTTACATAATACAAGGGGAAAGCAACACGATTCTAAATACATTGATTCAGTAAATTTGTCTTATTTATTAACTTTTATTATCAAAGCAAAAACTATGAAAAAACGGGAGGTGTCTGTTTACTTTTGCTAACCCTCTGTATGATATCAGTTTCAATTCCTCACTCAACAGTTTAACCCTCAAACGGTTAACTGAGGTGTACCCCCAATTAAAAAAAATTACGGAACATTTAATGTCTCTCCTTGCGGAAAATTTCAGTCGGAATTTAAAAACAGATCTATAAAAGTGTCCGCCACAAAAACGTTTTTGGTTTATGCAAAGATTATTAATAACAAGATCTGAAACTCCACCCACTTTTTTGCTTTAACCTTTTTCTTCTTTTGCCATCTAGTGTTTGGAAGGAGAAGTAAATTGCCCGCGAAGAAACGTTATCAACTTAAATTGTATTTTAATATTTATTATATAGTTTAATATTTAATTTAATGTACTCGTATGATCCGTTAATAAATTAGGCATATACAGTAGTTTTATAGTGTTTCGACGCTTAATTGTTTGATAATATACAAACTTCTGAATCATGGCCGTATGCCCTTGCGCAAAACTTAGTTCTCATTCTGTACGCTAGATGGCGGTATGATGCACTAAATAATGGAAATATAGTCAATTTCGTGTGTGTGTAAAATCTTTAAGTGGAAAAAAACCCTATTTTTTTACAAAATTTTTGTTTTATTACATATACAGTATAGGTCTAGTTTTAGGAAATGAGTTTATCGCATGGTTAATAGATACATATACTCATATTACTAGTGTTATTACTTTTAAAAACAAAAGAAAATGGGAAATATAGTATTTTATTTGGGGTTCACGGAACTCCTGATAACCAGTACCGTCCCTCACAATCAACTTAGGCGTTTAAGGGTTAATTAAGGATACTACATTCATCTATAGTTTTTGTGCCCCCCCCCCCAAAAGTATTGGCAAAGGCTGCGTACACAGACATTACAGCGTACATTGGACATTATGCAGGATGTGTATAAAGTAACGCAAGTGAAGACAAATCTAATTTGAACTGGTTGATTTGAATGTGATACGCCGTGCAAGAGCCTGTATAGAGGTCGATGGTGAACTTTTTCAACAGCTCTTATAAACCCTACTATTGAATATACAGTTGTTATAAAGTACATATAATAAATATATAACTTGTCCATGTTTACTTGCGTATTTATAATTCAGATCGGATTTTTCTCTTCAATTGCGTTACTTTATGCACAACCGGTAGTATCGAGTAAATTAAAGAAGAACTTCAGAACCCATTCCAGACTCGATCAAAAGGAGAGATTATTTCCTTGTGACCTCTCATGCTCTCGCAGACCACATACAGTATGTGCGATCACTGCACTGTGGACTACAGGGTATCTCTAAAGTAGCGCAACGCATTATGTACAGTATAACGTTATATATATATATTGAGTTGCGCGACTTTAGAAAAACACCCTGTATATTGGCAATTCTGACCATCATTATAAATGGTGATTAATGAGTGTCTGTTTGGCGGTCGTTATTCAGTATCTTCTGTCGTCAACTTAGACTGATTTCGTTGTTTTATTAAGATTACATACCTTCTTAAACTTCTCAAATCATAATGCCCTGGTATATAGTCAGTTCAAAAAGTCCTGATGTTAAAAACCCATGTTTCCTACCCTCAAATGTCGGTAAGAAACATGGAGTTTTTGAACAGGCAGTACGATCGTATAACCCAAACGAACAAACATGAAGGAACCTTCTGGTTCTTAAGTCAATAATAATGATGATAATAATAATAATAATAATCAGTGAAGAGGGCCAGAAACTGGTACAGCGGTCAAGCCAGACGAATGCAGCCAGTAGTTTGGGTGCATTTATGTCGAGGGAGTAATGGCGGAATGAAGGAGCGAGATAATGGGGAGAAGTGGGGCAGTGCGAAGGGAGAGGGAGGAGTGGCAGTTTGGTATAGAGTATGGTTACCTAACCTAACCTGGAAAATTAATAAAATGAAAATGTATAAATGTGACAATCATACTATGAACTTTAGCGACCGCCATTTTAAAAGATAAGTAAAAACAAATTTGAAAGTATGAGGTTTACAGACCACCTGATGTAATGCAAGACGCTGACCCAATGCTACTATGAATATAGAGTATAGTGGTCAGCGATGACACGGTCTTAGGCATAACAATGATAAGCACACCGGACAAAAAATTAGTCACCCCTCTCAGAATGTACCTAATAACGTGTGACGGCGCCTCTGGCCTTGATAACCGCACGAATCCGGCGAGGCAGAGACTCTACGAGGTTGTGCATGTACTGAACATCGATTTGCTGCCACTCGTTCATCAGCCGGTCCCGAAGTTCCGCCAGAGTCCGTGGGTGTCTATTCCTGCGCTTCACTTTCTGTTTCCAGCCTGAACAACACCTTCGACGCATTCAAGATTAAAGGCTTCATTGGACCTGCGATGTACTCGTCGCCTCCCATCATTGGAGAACAAAAAAAAACGGGACTCATCGGACCAAATTACACGTTTCCAATCTGCCGCAGTCCAGTTTTTGTGCCTCTGAGCCCATTTATAACGTGCCAATTTGTGACTTGCTGTTAACAGCGGCCTCTTCCGTGGTACCCTGCTCCAGATGTCCATCGCATGCAGTTCTCGTCGCAATGTCCGTTCGGAAATTGGTCGCTGGAGAACCTCATTGGTTTCTTGGAGCAATTGTTCTCTGGTTTGAAAACGATTTGCAGTTACTAGACGAGAAACATGGCGGCGGCCCCTATTGTCGAGAATTGTTTTCCGGCCGCAGTTACGCCGTCGATTGTCAGTTGATTGCGAACTACACCACTCTTTGTAAACTCGCTGGACAGTACGCGTTGACACACCAACAAATTGGGCTACTTCAGACATTTTGTGTCCGTGGGCTCTGCCAAACACGATGGCTCCTTTTTGCCACTGAGTAACGTCTGCCTCACGACCCATTTTGCAGACTATATCCAACACACACTTTGTTCTTCACCACCTCACGAAACAGATCTGATCCTGTGTGCTACGTCACCGCTACTTGTCACTTACCAATGCTACATCAGCGCCCTCTGTGTGACCTTGAACTTCCTACTATCGGTGCTATTAGGGGTGACTAATTTTTTGTCCGGTGTGCTTATTAATAATAAGAAAATACATGTAATTGAATGAAGCCGAGCGTTTTTGTGTAGCCATTACTACCGGGCGCCACTGCACCCAGAAGCCGACCTGGCTGGCCAGTTCGTCAGGTTACACACACACACACACACACACACACACACACACACACAACAGCGGTGTTTAAGAAAATAAATCTTCTTCCCTTCATCTCATTAAGGCGCATACATAGACATAATTTAAAAACTAGTGAGGAAGAGGCATTGTGAGCCTCGAAGACCTTGATTTTGGCTATCTCCTTATATAGGGGCATTTTTTAGGGCGTTCCCCCTTGGCCGCCCCCATCTTTCCTACATAAAAAATAGAAACACAGTTGCATACAATATTTATTAATATGTCATGATATTATTCTTTATTAGTATAGTAAACTCACAAATAATGCCGCGTGGGGGAGAGCAACATTCTCATTGCTTTGTATAATACAGCCATTTCTTTTTAGAAATAATACCCCTAATACCCCCACAGTTGCATACAATATTTATTAACATGTCAAGACATTATTTTTTTTGTTAATATTATCATGAAAAGTTAATGTATACACCACACGTTCTAAGTGAGCGTTTATTTTTTTTCACAGTTCATCTGAAAACTGTTCAGAGCTCATAGCGATGTGTGAGGAAGTCTTCTAAATCGTAGCGACAGTTACAGCTAATATAAAGAAAGAGTTCTGTGGGTGAACGGTGAAAGCGAGGGATAGTTTGTAACGCTCTAGATCAGCGTCCCAAAGCGACTGGTGCTTCTCGGGGGAAGTGGCTTCTAAATATTCTCTAAGCTCCAATCTGTTCTCACCTTGTTCATGTCTACACTTTATAAAATCTTTAAGAATATATAGGCATGCTTAACCCGTTAACGCCGAACGTTTTTGTAAGGTTAAGTCTAAATGCGTGTATTTAAAACGGTACGTATTCGACCCAGTCGGCGTTAGAGGGTTAAGAACAGTATTAAAATAACCCGTATCAACTCACGCATTCAAGGTTTCAGGTTGAGGAAGGTGGCTATTTCAAATAGTATCGAGGATGAATCGGCAACGAATAGGTACTAGTCCGTTATTAACATTGTTTTTACTGATGTTTTTAGATTAGATTTCCACATCAATCGTGTTTCAACGCACGGTTGTCTCGTATCGCGAATTACAGTTAACTTACAAATAATACAATACCAGCAGAAGCACGTGGTAAAAATACCACGGATAAACAATCAACAGGGGCAATTTTTTTTAATAATATTTCCAGGAATGAGCACATACACAAACAAACAAACGTTATCCGATTTCCACTTCATATATATAGAACATTGAGAAGTGGCTCCAGAACCGTCGCGACGGTCCTGCAGCTTGTAGGCTACGCGACCGTCGCACCGGTTTTGGAACCCCGTGCCAAGTCATGGCTACTGGACCGTCAAACTCTAGACTTTAACAACTGGTTAGGTTAATTGAATGCCCGGTTGGGTCAACTGTACGCCCTTGACGATTGGTTAGGTTAAGTTGTGGTAATTTCGTTAAAACAAAAAAATATCACAATTTAACCTAACCAATCGTCAAGAGCGTACAGTTGACCTAACCGGGCATTCAATAATTTTCCAGTAGGTTTCGATTAATTTTAAGCAAATTTTACCTAATAATGTTTTCTCTCCAAAAGCCGTTTCCGTGTTTTAGGATAGGATAGGACAGACACAGACAGACAGCATTAGCCTATATATATATATATATAATATATATATATATATATATATATATATATATATACATACACTGTAGATAGAGAGATGAGGGGTGTGTCACAAATCGTTACTGTTGTTGCACGCGTGGAAGCTGGTACCTTATAATTCTCATCCGACCACTTTTTCACCAATACAAAGATTTTCGACATCTCGTCTACATTCAAATAAATAACATTACGTTTAGGCGAGTCTCCACGTTTATAATCTGGGAAAACTGTGTTACCCACTGAACTAGGGACAATGGTACCCTTAATTAAATCAATGCATATCAACCATTCTGGACCAAAGCAAGCTCAAGACCAACTTTTTCTTTCCAACTTTCTATTGAGTCTGTGAAAATTCCAAATTTGTCTTCCAATTCGTCATTTTTTTTGGAAATTAAAAAAAAATTATCTTAAATTTCAAAAAAGTTTGACAGTGTAATTAGGTTCTGCATTTTAAGTCGATGGTTTAAATGTTTAATTTAACATTAATATCTTGTTATACTCTATTTATTATATAAATTGATGAGGAGTCTCAAATTCTGTTTTTATAAACTTACTGCGTAAATAAGTGTTAATTTGAGTTTGTGATCAGTATTTTTATTAGAGAAAGAGAGAGAGAGAAAATTATCTTTTATATAGGTACGCCTTAAAATACTCAAAAGTAGACTATAGCATGTTTGTCAGTAAATTATGTAAATTGAGAATCATTCCCCTTTGGAATTTACATTTCCTTTGGCTTTATTTATGCCGTTTTTAACTTACTCTCTGCCTCCTACAGCAAGGGGTCCCAAACTTCTTTTCTTCCGTATCGCTTACAGCAAAACAGAAAATTTACCGCACCCCGAACCCCCAACTCCTTTGGAGTAATCACAAATTTTAAAGGAAAAGTTAATTAACTTTGTCCTTTAGAAATGTGTTTTATTTTTTTCAAAGTACATGATTTAAGACGGGGTTGTTAATCTTTTTAGGTTTCGACCCAAATTCTGGTCGCGGGGCTATCTCGGCGACCCGTGTCTTCAAACAGTTCACTCGTAATAGATAATAAAATAAATAATTAATGTTAAAATGATTAGGGATAACATAAATAAATGATAAATGACAATTTAATGACCCCAATCAAATAGCTTGGCGACCCAATTTGGGTTCGCGACCCCCAGGAGTTAAGAATCACTGATTTAAAAGGAAAGTATCCTTTAACCGGGCTGCGAATTCAGTTGATTTCATTTTAGTTTTAGCTATAATATAATTAATGGGCTATTCATAGTTTATTACACCAATAAAAAAATGTTTCCATATTTAGTAGGACATTTTTGCAGTACATCACTTCAATCGACGCCAATTCCAGGTTATCAGATCTCGGCGAAACAAATGATTTACGAAGAGCGTCGTATATCTAATCACTGGCTATGTCTCCTCGTTTCTTACGATATTACATTGTTAATACTTTAAATTACGCTTTTGTGTGTACATTCTTTTTTATATTTGAGTAACTATTTTATTTTGTAAAGACTGTAAGTAAGGAACAGTATGAAAGAAAAAGCGGAGGTAACCACGGTGGGCGTAAATGACGTATACATAATTCGTAATTCACTCGTACAATATTATAACTGACTTATAATATAACTTATATAAATGACTCGTGTTAATGTACTCTGTGATATAATGTCCTTTAAGTTTATGCGGGCGATGTTTCTTACAAGTAATCTGAAGAATTCTCCGCTTATATTCATGTTTTAAATAAAGGACAGAACTTTCAAAGGACGTACTTTGAAATTCCTCTTCTTTGAAATATTTGATAAGATTTTATAATGTCCTTCGACTGTACTTTAAAATGTACGTGACAATGAAAGGATAATTATAACTAGAATGACAGTCTTTAATCGCTACGCAGACAGTCAAAGGACATTTTTAAGAGTGTACCATTATTTTTACTTCTCCAAGTTCAGACTGTAAATATATATTAGCTTTAATTTTGTGGTTCATTCAATTTTTAATATTTGCGTACCATTTAAACAGTAGCTCGTTACCACCAAGCATGTAGCTCGCGTACCACAGTTTGGGAACCACTGTTCTACGCAGTAAGATCCAGTCCATATTGAACGAAACTGTAAAGAGCATATTTCGTCATTTTCTTCTATACAGCTCAGAACATTGAATATATTCTACATAAAATACAAGATCTTTATAGATTTATTCCCTCTTAAACTCTTCCCTAAACACTTGACAACAACAGCGAGTATAATCCTCCACTTATCAAAATTTAACAACGTTTTATCTCATTTACAACTGTAATATTCGATTTATGTACAAGGACCGCTTTAATGATCTCATTTCCATGAAATCAATACAATAAACTTCACCATTTGCCTATAAGCGAAGTGAAGATACTGTAAGGTTGGGAGTTCGACTCCCGTTGGCGCTGCTAATAATAATAATAATAATAATAATAATAATGACTTCCAGGAGTTACGCGATAGGCCGCATTAGCCTAGCCCGAGCGTTCTTACTAATTTCTAGCTCTCCTAACTGATTATTGTACAATAAACTTAAATTTTATGTCTACTAAACCTATAATGAATGGAATGAATTGTGCATAATTCAAATTAAACAATGAAATTCAATAGTTATGTCCAAAAATAATGATTGATGTCGTAATTTAAGTTCTAATGATTAATAATGCGAATCCATCCCGCGTCATATTGATGGATCGCATTTGCCCAAATCGTTTTGGTATATTGTTCTCGAATGGCTTGCCCGTATCTCTATTATATAGGTACATAAAACTCAATTATTCCTTGTTTCAATTATCTTATTCATTAGTTTAGGTTATTTTCTCTTCGTATTTCAGATCAATAAACGGAAATATACAGTGTGTGTCGGAAAAACCTGAATTTAATATGGAATACATTGAAATTCTTTGCACGATGGGAAATGCAATTTTTTTATAGAGCCACATCATAAATGTTGAAAATGTTCCCCCCTCCCATTCACTTCAAAGCACGCTAATGTAATTAATTAATTAATTAATTAGTGTAATTCCCTTTAGGTAGGGATTTTTGATATTTATTTATAATAAAGAATTTCATTTATATTATGAAATAAAGGTTCCATATATATATATATATATATATATATATATATATATATATATATATATATATATAGATGGCTAGATATTTATTAAAAACACAATAACTGTGTAAAAATAAATAAAAACTGGTAAAAGGTCGAATGAAGAGAGTGAGTTCTCTCTGAAAGCTTCGCGGTTTTTAGTGTTTTTATCTTTTACCTTTTGGTGATTTTACCCGTTTTATATAGATAGATAGATGGATGGTAGTGTTTATACGTGTAAAAGTTTATGTATATATATATTTCGTTACAGTAAATGCTGAAATAGAAAAGAGAAAAAAATTGACGCACTCAAAACTAAGTAAAGATTTACAGTCGTTCTAATGGCTTCAAATATTCACTCATAAACCATATTTATTAAAGGCACGAATGAGTTTACGAAATTATTGTCCGATTTTTAACTTTTATTCGCCATATTCTGTTTTATTTCCCCTCAGGATTAATTTTGGGGACGGAATGCCCCCTTTACTCCTCGTCCAAAATAATAAATTATGTTACTATCACGATAAACTTTAATTTTGAACCGATATATTGGCAGATAGTCAAAAAAGTGTTTGGTGTGAGTTACATGTAAAAATTAATGCAAAATTTGCCCGCTATTCAATACTTAAGTTGTGTGTGTGTGTGATGAAACTCAGCCTGAAAGAGCTTTTAAATCAAACGGTTCGAAGAGTTAGCTCGTAACTTCATATTACTCTCTACTAATTTTCATAATGATGATATATAGACCTGTAGAAGGAGTACCAGTCTTTTTATTGCACAAATGGTGTAAACTTTTGAAAAACTTATGCACTAATGTATCGTTTGTGTCAACAACTATCTTCAACTTTAAAAAGAGCTAACAAAATTTTCAAAAATGTAAAGGATGCTACACACGCAATTTGCCCCCAAAATGTTCGGCACTACAAATGTTTTCCGCAGTCACAACACTGTTGAAGATAAGAGGTGATTACATTACAACTTCTGTCGTAAAGAAATTCACAAGTTTAAAGATTTAATAAATTTTTTGGCCGGGGACAAACGATATCTGATAGGCTTGATATAAAATCAAGTTAGTGTGATTGAGAAGTTAGGTTAAATTAAGTTAGCATCGGTTAGGTTACGCTAAGATAAGTTAATGTTTTAAAGTGTCGATGTTGTTATGCCTTGTCGATAAAATGATTTAATATAGGTCCCTCTTGCCGACCCACGATACCTTCACAACAGTGGTTCGAATTGGCTTAAAAACATCCTAATTCTTAAAGCATGACACGATTTCTATAGATTTTAATACCTTTTATACCCTTTTAATTCTTTCTATGATTTTATTTCCGACTTTTACCGTGTAATCTAAGCAATATTTCTGTATTTCTTCAACTTCCAAATAGATTTTATATTTAGTCTCTTGTCCAGTCTATTTCTTTTTAACTTTTGTAAATACTTCAGACTCCCCAATTTTGTATCATTTTTTGTAAAGTCGAAGTTGCAAAAAAAAAAAAAAAAAAAAAGTCATTTCATAAAAGGAAAAGTCCTTACAGATTTTTATCCAGAAAAATATCAAATATTGCTGGATATGATCTGAGTTTATATATATATATATATATATATATAGGGTGATTCAAAAAAATCCTATCCCAAAAATAACTATAAAATAAATACCTTCAGGACCAGGACTTTTGAATCACCCTGTGTATAAAAAAAAGTCACTGTATATATATATACCTTACCTTACCTTACCTTACAACCTTACAAAGGTTCCGCGCGATGATTTCTCATTTCGCGAAGGTCAAGCTTGTCGCCCCTCCTCTCGAGTTGGCCTGGTGAAGTAGTGAGTTGGATTCTTGCGCTCTCCACCTCACATAGCCAGGTACGCCCGGCTCATCGGGGATTGTTCTGAGCCAGGCGTCTAGTCTTCTTTTGAAGATTTCCACTGCAACTCCCTTCGTGTTTCTTACTGGTTTATGATGAGAAGTGAAATATAATAGTGAATTTATGATAATAATATAACTTGTAACTTTGAATATAGAAGTAACTCACAAAATTTGGGTATTTAAAATGATATACAAAACAAAATTTGGCGCAAGAGCCTACATACGTACGTATATATGTTACATTGTTACAGGGAATCTGTGTAACTGGGGATTTCATGAAATTACTAAAATGTTCAGGGATTTCATGTAAGGTTAAGTCGTGATATTTTTGTTAAACCTACGGGAAAATTATTGAATGCCCGGTTAGGTCAACTGTACGCCCTTGACGACTCGTTAGGGTAAGTAGTGATATTTTCGTTAAAACTAACGAGAATATCACGACTTAACCTTGCATAAAATCCCTGAACATTTTAGAGATTTCATGAAATCCATGGTTACACAGATTCCCTATAACATTTACATATATACACATACAGTACCGTACACACACACACACACACACACACACATATATATATATATATATATATATAATTCTTTTTTTTCCTACCTTCTATTAATTATTTGCCTTTTAGTTTTTAGCTCGAGGTAAGAAAAAAAATTTCTGCGAACTTAAATAATTTATTTTGACTTTTAATTAAAATTTGAAAGTCTTTGAGAAATTCTATAAAAGCTGATGTCATTAGTCTTATAAAGTAAAGAATTTAATAAGTGTGACATAATTTATTGGATTAGGAATTGGAAAATTCATAGAAAAAAACATTAATTACACACACACACACACACACACGTTAAGTTAATGATTACTTGAGGCTCGAGGTCACCAGATCTTATCAGATCACATAAATACTCTATTCATTTCATTAATTAATATTATTGAGTTTTCTTCCTTTATTAACAAAACAAAAGAAATGAGTGATAAAAGCGAGATTAGCATTTGATTAATGTTGTGCATTGAATGACGTTATAATGTCTAATGAATGACTTGATAAGAAAATGCTTCAACTACTGATTAAAGTTGATAACAAAAAAGGAACGGATGCCCAGTAGTTAATGAAATAACATACGCCCGTGGCGGGCAGCCTTTGATCGCTTCTGGCATGGTGCGAGGTGCCAGCTCGAGTGACGGTGACGGTGTCTCGACTGAGGAGTGAGAGTCGCTCGCGAGGGAGTCTCCATTGAAGGTGCGATGTGACGTCATCTTGATCGCGGCTGTGTCAGTATGACAGTGGGGTTATTGTGAAGGTAGAAGTCGTTGTGGAAATTGCTGAAGATCAAAAGTATCTGAAGGTGTCTCATACATTTACTGTATACGAGACGTCACGAATACGAGGGGTGAACTCGCCAAACCAGTTTTGAGATAGACGCGTTTAAATTTTGTGACTATTGCATACGAGGGCCGCGTAACGCGGATACACGCATTGAAAATAACTACATTTTGAGGGTACCAGGAGGGTATTTGGCTATACCAAGTTGTATGTGGATGGGGGGAGGGTTGACCTATTCATTCGTGGAACGATCGCAAAATCGCCAATGTGTGGCGAGTTCGCCCCCTCGTACTCGCGACGCCTTCATTAACCTTGGTTTTTGCTTCCGCTCGAATTGTTCATTCTGACGAAGGTCAAGCTTGTCACTCCACCTTGGACTTGCAGTTCAACGTAGAATCCGAACCACGTCCCACCAGCAGCCCAACGTCTTAAACACTAGGCTACCCAGCAGTGGCGTGCGGTCCATGGAAGCAAGGGAAGCAATGCTTCCCTATTCAAAGAAAGAAGAAAATGCTGTATTATACTTTAAAGTTTAAACAGTTCAATATGTGTTAATAATTTGTACAAAATCATTTTATTATACTATTTATAGCATTTGATTGGTAATGAGGTGGATACATAGTATATACAGGGTGTCCCGTAAGTCTGGACCCATAGGGAAAAATAATAAAATTACAAAATAGTCCAAAAATTTATTTATAATATATTTTTTATTATTTTTATTATTATTTTTATTATTTTTTTATTATGATCTTACTCCACTGGAGTTTTATTTGTGGGGCCACTTGAAAGCCAAAGTGTACGAGGTCAAACTTCAGAACATTTTCCACCTTAAAGCACGCATTGTGGAGGCGTGTCAAGAAATTTCTGCGACTGTGATTCAGAAAGTGCTGTCGCAGTGGAGATTACGTCTTCAACTATGTGTGCGACACAACGGCGGACACTTTGAACAGATTATGTAATAAATTTTTGGACTATTTTGTAATTTTATTATTTTTCCCTATGGGTCCAGACTTACGGGACACCCTGTACATTGGTTGCCGTTCGTGCAAAAACCTTTAAGAAAGCCGACGCAAAAAATCTCGAGTTGGACAACAATTGACGAAATGCATCCTTTTTCCCAATGACTTTCGCTTTTTTTTTACTGTTACAAATTGTTTCTTTCCATTCTAAAAACTCATTTAATGTTTAATAATGTAGTATTTATTGAATCCAACAAGTTTCATATAGTTTTTCTACTAAAAAATTCCATGGCCATGTTAAGCGAAAAAGAATATACAGTATATTTATCGTTATTTTATCCTTCCCTATGTCAAAAAGGAAGCAATTTAGAAATCGCTGTCCAGATCTTATAGTTAATTTTCTTGAAATATCTGGCAACTTTACGTGCTGTCGGCTGTCATTCTCTCATTTAAAGCGAATACGTAACTACGCTAGAAATGCGCAAGGGTAAGAAAGGCTTGCAAGTTTAGCTTTAATCTCATTTGAGAAAAAGCTTCTTAAGGATATGAAAACCGATGCCTTTTACGAAGAAATAATAGATATATTTAATAAAAAAGAAAGAAGAATAGAATTAACCTATAAGTAAAGTAAGTAGATGATTATATGTGTTTTGTTTTTATTATATACGAGTATTTTAAAGTTTTATTTTTATTTTATATAATCTTTGTTGTTTTTGCTTGAATTGCTTCCCCTTGACGAAAAATCACCGCACGCCACTGCTACCCAGGATACCCATTTATCTACAACCAATTTTTTTTTTTAATTGTG
Organism: Bathynomus jamesi; assembly: GCA_023014485.1. Taxonomy (NCBI): domain Eukaryota; kingdom Metazoa; phylum Arthropoda; class Malacostraca; order Isopoda; family Cirolanidae; genus Bathynomus; species Bathynomus jamesi. The sequence goes on from JAJOZX010009002.1 coordinate 62,450, forward strand.
TGGAAGGATGAACAGCTTTGGGAAATATCTGATTTTTGAGGCATAATTCAAACAAAGTTTAATGAAATTTCAACTTAAGTTTTTTTACACGAAAATCTTCTTTTGTTTTTCCCCGAGCAATTTTCTTTCTAATTTCTCTTCTTTTCAGATTTTTTTTTAATGATAAACTTTGAGTAAAAAAAAGATAACTCCAAAGGTAACTTTCAAGAAGGTCATTTCCCCAACCAATGTAGGGGGGGGGGGGGAGTCTCCCAAGCGTCACCTGAGCCAGCGCAGAAACTGAGGAAGAGGCCAACTCGACTCCAGCGGCCTGGGTGAACGAACGCCACCATACCGCTTGGAGGAATCTGCCACCGTAACCACTGAGGAGTTACCGGGCGCTCAAAGAAAGATAACTTGGTACTATTATTCTAACGTTTCGTCTGTTTCCATAACGTGTTTAAGAAAATCGTATGTAATTTTTATTTTTTTTAATAAACTGTAGTCTTGAAACAGCTAAAAATTCTGATTGAAAAAGTTAGAATAAGAAAATCGCTTTTTTTTTTTTTATTACAGTTAAGCGAAGACATCGAGGTCGAGGGTTTGAATCCCGATGATGTTGGTAGTAATAATACGGGAATTAGAGCAATGGGGTCGCATTAGTTGGCCTGAGCCTTTGCCAATTTCTGGCCCTTTTTATTAACTCTAATACAGATATATTTGTATAAATTCAATACTTGAATGATTTTATTTAACTATTTTGCTTCTTATTTAGTTAAAATGTTCCAAAAAGTTTAAAGTTGCGATGGAAAAGATAACCTCTTTTGGGGGGTTGTGGGTGGCGTGATTGGTGGGAGCGCTGTCTCGGAAAACACGCGACGCGGGTTCGAGTGCCACTAGCTCCTACTCTCTGAGTTTAATACCTTTGAATTGAAATGAATAACCTTTATTAATAATAAAATAGATACCTTGGTTTTACAATTTAAAATGACATAAATAATTGTGAAGCTGGACTATTTATTTTATTTAATTTGGCCCATAACCTCTTCTCTTCCCATCTTACTAAAGTACGGTTATTGTACTTATAATGTATTTATAAGTTTAACATTTCTTTGGATTTCATTTTGGTTTCAGGTTTGTTTTTTTCATCAAAAGGAATTCGTCAATTCTCAGGTCTTAGAATCGTGAAATTCAGAAGAAAAAAAATATGTAAAATTCGTTAATAAATTCGTTAATTTAAAAATGAATTTGAAAATTCATGTAAGTTATAAGTGAAAAAGATGCAAGTAACATTACGATCTTAATCTAGGATCAGAATCAGAAACTGGGCACAGTTTTCAGGCTAGACTAATGCGTCCCATTGCGCTAACTCCTCGATAATAATTTGTTTACCAACACCATCGGCAGTGGAACCCCAATCTAAGGAGGGAGGAAACTGCGTTACGGATGCTCGCAACATTAAAATATTAACCCATTTCACTATTTACATAGTAACATAATTAACATCTATTATGAGCTGTATCGTGTTCATAATAGCTGTGATTTATGTAATTTAGTCATTATTTCTAAAGATTCTATTTATTCATTATTAATAATGTTACCATTTCTCATCTTTACTGAAAAGGGAAGTCACTTTAACATTAGAAAGACGAAAATTTTGCTTTACCCAGAAAGGTGGCAAAAGGTCAAAATGTTAAATCATATTATTGAAAGAATATTAAGTAAAAATCTGCAAAAATGGGTCAGGTTGACCCGTTCGTCGTTCTATTTGTGTTAAACAGCAAATGAGTGATGGAAAATGAAAATTTTGAAAGATCTTAATATTTTTTTCGATAAAGTTCATAACTAAATGAACTTATTAATTTGAAATTAATTAATTTGTCCGTAACTGTATAAAAAAAAATCCAGATTTTTAATACGAATGAATACTTATTATATGTTAAATGTATTTAATGTACAACTATTAACATTTGTTAGAATCTGATGACGAGTTGCCCGCTAGGGCTATATATATATATATATATATATATATATATATATATATATATTATATATATATATATATTATATATATACCCTCTGTAGTGGAAGAGTGCGGAAGTGTCCTGGGTCCGTGTCTGGACCCGGTCTTCAAATTTCATTGATTAAGCTGCTTCTATTAGTCTTACATTGGGGAGTAGTGGTTCAGGTGTTAAGTAAAGCTGTAGGTCCCCTCCCTCATACGACCTAAATGTTAGGAAGGAGGTTAAAACCCCGTTATTTTTTATTATTGAAAGGAGAAGATAGATAGATAGTACCTATCGAATTCAAAGAATTTAAACACAGTTTCGGTTCTGTTTGCTTCCCAATTGAATTGTAACTTATTGGTGAGACGTCTTGATAAAGTTTGCCTTCACACTTTGGTGTCAAAATAGATGGTCTGACCCCACTTTAAATTTACCCTCCGTGTTTGTTTAACATTACAGGAAAGTTTCCAAAAGTCGTAATGTTGTTATTTTCCGTACACACACACACACACACACATATCTTTCAGTGTAAGTTTCATTAAGAATTAAGTAGTAAATTGTGTTTTGAAGGAATTTAAAGCACTTTTTTTTTATGAAAAGGAAAAATCTAAACATTAAATTTCTACCACTCAATTTATATGAAGAAATAAATGCAATAGACGTGCCTCAGGAAAAGCACTTTTTTCCCCGTCCAAATGATGACTTTTATAAATGATTTTTAAATCTTTTCCAATCCATCTTTCATCCCAATTTTGAATCCGAGCAAAAAACCGGTGTTCTCCACGCTTTTTCTTTCTTGTTCTGTATTAAGAGATGGAAAAGTGTTGTCAATACTGTATCACACACACACACACACACACACACACACACACACACACACACACACACAGAAAGAGAGACGTAAAAACTGGAACCCAAAATAATAAAATCTTAAACATTTCCTGCTGTTATTTTTCTCTCCCTACCCAAACTTGAAGCCATTTTTTTTTTTTCCCTCCTGTTGTTTTGGGACTTAAAACAAAACTTTTTTTTTTTTTTTTTTTACATGAGAAATCCTTTTAAGGAATATTTGAATCTAGAAATAAATAATAATATGACGTCTGGTAGCTTTTTATTATGCTTTATTAATAGTCCTTAAAGGCTTTCCTTTCAGTGAGTGACATTTTTTCAATTTCACTTTATATTTATGGTTAGAGTTTCAGTGCTTTATATTACTGACATAGTTTTATGGCGGGGTTTCAGTGTCAGGATATTAGGCACAGTACGGCGCTTATTTTTTAAGTATATATATATATATATATTATATATATAATATATATATATATATATATATATATATATATATACAGACATTTTAACTGCAACACGCAGTATAATTAACGTAAAGAACGACGCTTGTATAGGAGAATATTCCGCGCAAGATGAGGAGAGAGAACGAAACATGAAAAAATGAGGTAACCACCCGGGAATCGAACCCGGGATCTTCCAATTGCCGGTCAGATATGATAACCATTACACCACGGGCCTCACTCGAACAAATGTCATAATTTTCCTACATACGCACAGAAACCAATGCCCCAAGAGGGCACCTCCCGCATGCCGTAACATTATATACATTTTAACTGCAAACACGCAGTATAATTAACGTAAAGAACGACGCTTGTATAGGAGAATATACCGCGCAAGATGAGGAGAGAGAACGAAACAAATGAAAAAATGAGGTAACCACCCGGGAATCGAACCCAGGATCTTCCGATTGCCGGTCAGATATGATCATCTTGCGCGGAATATTCTCCTATACAAGCGTCGTTCTTTACGATATATATATATATATATATATATATATATATATATACATACACAGGGTGTCCCATAAGTCCGGCATCATAGGAAAAATAATAAAAAAGGGCAAAACAAAGCTTTTATTTACAGAACGTGCTCAATATGTCCACCATTGTTTTCAATACACAAATTCAGACGTGATACCCAGTCAGCGAGCACACGGTGAATGATGTCAGGAGTAATGGTGTTACATGCCCCAATAATGCGCTGCCGCAAATGTTCAACACTCCTAATTTTCTCTGGGTATACCAGCGCTTTCAAGTGGCCCCAGAGATAAAAAAATCTAGTGGCGTGAGATCCGGGCTTCTAGCTGGCCATTCCACAGGCCCTCGACGTCCTATCCAATGACCAGGGAATTGTTGGTACAGGTATTCCCTTACTTGGGTGCTGTAATGTGCAGGAGCGCCATCTTGCTGAAACCATGTTGGGAAATTTCCTCCTTCGTTCAAGACACTGGGAAATGCTTCTTCCTTGAGCATACGTAGGTAGGTGCCTCCAGTGACATGTTCATCGAAAAAGAGGGGGGCCTATGATGCGATCCTTCCAAATGCCACACCATACCATCACCCGAGATGCACCTTGCTCCTTTGAAGAGGTATACCAGTGAGGGTTGTTTTGAGTCCAGTAGCGGGGTGTTCTGTCGATTTACCTCACCATTTCCATAAAAAACAGCCTCGTCACTGAACAGAATGGTGGACGGGAAATTGGCATCCCGAGCATATGAATTATGGTTTGTAGAAATAGAAACATATGAATTTGTCCTATGATGCCGGACTTATGGGACACCCTGTATATATATATATATATATATATATATATATATATATATATATATGAAAAATAGCTATAAATGTAATTATTTTAAGTGATGTTGGATCGCAATTTCATTAAACAAGCACGCAGATAAACATTAAATTTGACGAAATTACACAAACAAACAAATAAATAAAATGTGGATAATGTTTGCTCTTGTATTACACACACACACACATACACACACATACATACACACACACACACACACACACACACATATATTAATAGTTTTTAAAATGAACATTTTACACTAATAACGAACGTGTTCAAACAGCATTCAATTTATTTATTTTTTGTTTTTTTATGAATTCGCTCTATTTTTAGCGTTGATGATGCTGTAAAAGTTTATATATACTTATATATATATATATATATATATATATATATATATATATATAGGGTGGGAGAAATTCTTTAAGGATTTTATACATACAACTATTTAGTTAACAATATTATTTAGATAAGTGTTCAAATGATGAAACAAATCAAACAAAAAGTCTATAAGCATTTTATTCATACAAATATTTTGTTAAATTTTAATTTAATTTTCAAAGATTTCTCCATCCGCTATGATACATTTGTGGATTCTCCGTGAAACTCATTATTTTTCTGAACATGCCGAATGGGATCCTTTTCAGTTCTTCATCTATTCTGCTACATGAAACCAGGAGTGTAGAGTTTGTCACGCAAATAAGCCAGAAATCACATGGGGTTAAATCAGGTGATCTAGCTGGCCAATCGATGAGACCTCGCCGCCTAAGCCATCTTCCTTCAAGGTTGATACCCAGAATCTCACGGGCAGCTGCAGAGTAATGTGGCGGCGCTCCCTCATATTGTTAAAGCTAATTCCTGCCAACGCGATTAGTAAACTGTGGCGAAACGTTCTCTCTCAATACTTGGCAATAACGTTTTCCATCCATCGTATATCTCGATATGTCAAATGAAACGAGTCTTGAATAACAAATGCACGCCCAAACTGTTAGTGTAGCTGTTTTAACGTGTTTACCCAATCGTATTTCAGGATTTTTTTTTCGCCCAGCAGTGAACGTTGTGTGTGTTTTCTTTACTCGTCGTATACGAGCTGAGAGTAAATGGGTTTGTAATCGTGGTACCCTTGTGATTTCAATATTTTTGCTACTGAAAATTTGGAAATACCCAATTCCTGTGCGACTTTTCTCGTTCAAGTTGTTGGATCGACTTGAAAACTGGCGAGGACATTTTCTTTGTTGTTGTCTCCTGTAGCCGTTACTGGCCTTCCGCTTCTTGGACGATCTTTTACCAGGTTCCCTGTTTCCAAAAGTTTGAGCTTCCAGTATCGAACAGTGGTTGCATTTGGTGGTGGTTTATTATATTTTTGTTGAAATAAACGCAAACTTTCTTCACAATTATTATAAAAAATAGCCCACGATACAAGATACACTTTTTCTCCATTGTTGTATTCCATCCTTGCTGACGTGGCGCTGACTGGGGTTAGGGCCTAGGGCCTTCCTGTTCTAGCCTAGAGTTATTCCTGGCCTTGTATAGTTGCTTTGAAAAGTATCGCATACACTGCAGTGATATCATTGGAATGTATTTATTATTAACAAATTATTTGTATGTATAAAATTCTGTCTTTTCTCCCACCCTGTACATATTGGTAACAACACAGGTGAATTATGAAAAAGGTTCTGGCAGAACCCTAAATTTGCTATACATCAGAGATGCTCAGCTTCGCGAATGTTTGCCAACCACACTGTCTTGAGCCTCCCCGGAGGTAACAAGACTTGTTCAGTACAGTCAAATGCAAAGCATTTAAAATCAGCCAACCCAATTACCCAAACTATTCATCAGTCCTGCCGTTTGTCCTCTGTAGTATAAAATTCATGGTATGAAAACATTTGCCTGTAACTCCACTTAACTTCGACATTGCTATTTTTCATTAACTGCATATCTGTTCTTAGTACTTGAATTTTCATTGTATTTTATTGTAAATTTGTATCATTACTATTTGTTATATGGACTATTGGTCTGCCAATAAACTTTTATATATATATATATATATACTGTGTAGCAATGTTAAGTAGTTTTAAAAGTTTTTCATTTTAAAAAGATAAATTTTTTTATATAAATTATAATAAGTTAAATGAAGCCAAAAAAAAACTTCCTCGTTTATTTTCGAGTTTCGACGTTTCGGTGACAAAATGTGTCCTTATCAGGAGTTCAGTACGGACTTAAGAAAAACGCTGAAAGGAGATTTCAAGAATGGTTTGGGAATGTTGTTAACGGGAACCGGAAGTCAAAACAATCTAAGATAAAAGTAGCCGAAAATTCTGAACGAACCTCGTTGAAAGGTAAATAAACCGAGTCGAAGATGATTCGCTCTTGTGTTATCCTCAAATGTCTTTCTTAAATGATAATTCTTTAATCAGAAACTGGAACAGTGGTCAGGTCAGACTAATGCGGCCAATTGCCTTAACTCCTGTTGCTGTTACCAGCGGGAGTATGTCGTAGCCATGTCGTAACACTGATTTCCCGATAGATCAGCAAATGTAAGTGACGTTGGGTCAAAGTAGAAGTGAGATGAGTGATCTTCTTCCGTGTTCAGATGATGTAGCGACCTGTGGTTCGGGTCCCCCGTAAAATTGTATATGTCCCCTCTGTTGTCTGACCTTGTATGTTGCGAAGGAGATTAAACAACTCAACCTTCCGTCTGTCCCTACCCCTCCCCACAAAAAAATACAAATTAAGTAGTACTGGTACTATGGGGAGTCGAACTCCGGACTTCGGTGTCTTCACTTCGATTAGAGGAAAAACTGTGTTGCTCATTGAACTGCGGGAGCTGACTTTTCTCTAGAATGCTTCTCGTTATTCCATTCAAAATACAGTTACGGAAACAAAGTAAAAAGAATGATAAATATTTATAAAGAAAAATTGAACAGCATTTTTCTTGTTTAAATCAGAAGTTCTAAAAATAAATCTTATTCCACGTCACTCACTAAAATGGCCATGTAAGTTTTACTTTTACGTTTCTTAGCATGATAATTGTGTTCTTTAACCTTAAAATATGTACCATTATGGACAAATTATTAATTTTTACCCAGTGTAATTAATGCAGAATACAATTTTGATTTTTTAAAAGGTGTAGGAACTAATTGAGGCCTTCCCAGGAAGAAGTGGCTAAGCGACAAAAGTAAAAACCGCAGTTAAAGTTGTACCAATTTGAGAGTGCCATAACTTTTGAAGATATTTTGATGGCATTTTCCAAAACTTTTGGAGATACTTCGTCAAAAGTTTTGGCACTTTCAAATTTGGTACAACTTTAACTGCGTTTTCTGGCGTGTTTTACTTTTGTCGCTCAGCCACTTCTTCAAAGGAGGACCTCAATTTATACGTCATATCACCACCTGGACAATCGTGTATAAATTATTTCAACGTTACGACTCATAAAGAATCGAAGAGTCAGTTTAGTCGAAACACACTGCTCGTTGTTAAATTTAAAACGTTATTTTTGACCATGTTAACGGTGCAGTTGGACCATTCAATCCCTCGAAATGGACATGGTCGTTCGGTCTAATTGCTTCATATGTCGAATCCACAGAAAGCCAAAACGTTCTCTAAATATTGAGGACTATTTTTCTTTCGTTTTTTATTTTTTTAACTTCCGTTTTTCCACCCCAACCTTTTTCTTTTTTACTTTTCCTGAATACATTTTTTATATCCCCCTGAAAAAGAGAGTTTGCATTACAAAAAAAAAGAAAGGTATTAGATGTAATGCGTGCGTAGTTTTCAACACAATTGCGATGGTGTCACAAGAATATTTCAAAGCAATTTGGGTTATTTGTCTGAAAATAAGAGATAATGCAATATTTTCCCGACTCGTGCTGCAAAATGCAATACTTTCTCTCAACTCGTGTTGAGAACACACACACACGTGTTAACTATAGTTACCTTATGGAACCGTAATAGTCTTTAGGATACACACGCATCCCATCGCGACATTAGCAGTATCGCCGTAGTTTCGGACATTTTTTTAAGGTTAGGTTAAGTTAATTAGATTAGTTTGATTAGGTTAAATGCCGCCATTTACCATTGAAAATGACACGGTTTTGTGAGGTAGACGAACGTGTGATGCTTTTTAATAAATTTTGCATATGAATAAATAAACATTTTCCTATTTGTAGCATAATCAAGTACACATTTAACCTCAATCATTTATTACTGATGTTTCTACTGTTTGCTTGAATATCGTTCTCTCCGCCTTCGGGCTTCAAATATATACTGTACTATGTTTTCAGATATTTTAATACGAAACTCGCTTGAAGCTCCTACACTAAACTCACACATGGCTAAGGATAATAGTCTGGTTGCACGGGGTGGTAACCCTGCATTGTTTGTTATAAAGCAAATCTTGACATATTCTGAAAGCTTATACCACCCCATTCAAGAATCCATCGGGTGTACACCTGGCCCCCGCTTGGCTTTTTCAATATGGCCGCCATTTTCCAAGATGGCCGGCGAAACTGAAAAATCCCATATCCTGGTCAATACTTGAAGGATTTTGATGATCTTGGTGTCATTTCTAGGGGTTTTCAGGATGAGAGTCGATCTGGAGGGGTTGCAGATACTTTGGGAGTCGTTTTGACCCACATTCGTCAATACTCAAGGTCATTGGAGGTCGAACGCCCCCCGAAATAAGGAATATCCCATATCCCTGACAGTCGTGGAGCTATTTTGGTGATCTTGCTGTCGTTTTTATGGTTTTGGGCGAGACTGAGTAGTTCTATAGGCACATGATAACAGTAGGATATCATTTTGCAACTCCATGGGTCAAGTCAAGGTCATTTGAGGTTAAAGTTTGGCCTTGAAATATGATAATGCCACAGTTGAGATCACTGTATTTGCTTTATTTCAGTGACAATTTCTGCAATCTAGCTAACTGCCAGTTATTCACATTAGACAACCATTTATTGGGGGCAAATATCAGAAGACATGGTTGTGTCAGGATCGTCAGGATCATCAGTCTGCTCTTCGTTTGCGTTTTGGGTCAATGGGTTGTTGCAATCCAAGCCGCTGCCACATGCACAGAACATTGTGCAAGGGATTCCGTGTCCCATGCAGCCGCAGCGACTCCCTCTGCATGCTGATTGTGATTCACACCCACATCTGATTAGCTTCAGAACTTCATCTGGTGCTAAGCACACTCCTTCACCAACTGTTTTTGGGATGAGAACTCTGTTTCGTCTCTCTCACCCATAATGCACAGGATCAAGTGGTGGTGGGTCACACTTTAGTGCATCGAGCCAGTTCGCCACAGTGTAGTGGGCCTGCGCACATTTTGATGGAAAGCTTCAGTTGTTGGTGTAGAGACAGTTTGGGTGCAGCAGTTCCCGACTTCCCTGTCTTCTGAGCCCATACTCGCTGACGACACTCAGTAAGAGATGAGGATTTCTTATCTCCATAGCATACAACAATGAACGCTGTTGCCTCTTTCTTGATATGGTCAAAGCATGCATCAAGGGACCCCAGCTTGTCTAGCTTCCGACCCTTCTTGGCTGTGGCAATGGCAGTGGCTTTGCCGATGCCATGTATTGCTGCAACTGTGTCACAACCACTCAAAGCGTGTAGTTTGAGGATTTGTGGGATGATGTCTTTGTGCTGGCTTACAGTGAGTACGATAAGAAGTGAATTCTTCCTTGTTCTTTTTGCACTCACTCGCGATTTGCTTGCCCAGCTTCTTCACACACTCATCAATATCAACAGATTTCCTCACGATCTTTTGCAATATTCAGGTATGAGGCAGCATAGTTTTTGAAAACTAACAACGTAGCGATACCATCCCCATGTAAGTCTACAATTTCGTCTTTGAAGGTAATCTTTAACTTTTACAATGAGCGACCTACGTGACAACTTCTCACCACCTAACTCTTTGTAAAGCTTCTCTCCTTCGAATTCCATGGTTTCATTTTGTCCTTCGACAATTCTACACACAAAGCAATGAAGGGGCGGTCTTCAGGTTCAACCCTTGACTTATTCTGGCAAGCTCTCAACCTCAACATGAAAGGTAGACATACAATCTTTATGGTATCGGGCTTCTTCGGCCGGTAAATCTCCTTTCATGCCCAACAACCTACTGAGTACAACTTGTCCCTGCTCATCATTTTTCAGTTTACACTTTTCTATCAACACATCTTTGTAATTTGTTTTTTTATCACCAAGCTTATCGGTCATAAACCTAGATGCTGGAATGTGGTATTGCACCGGAACTTTGATGTCATATTTCTCGGGGTAATATACACGCACTGACTTTCAAACAAAAGAGTGTTTTTTAGGGTCATATACTGGGCCTTCACTGAGAACAGCACTACGTAGTCTTTTTGGCTCCACTGTAGGGGTATCACATTCTCTTTTTCATGAATGCTGATAAATTCCGCTTGGACCCATAAGTGGAAACACAGTTCTTGTGACAACAAAGGATTTTTGCTCCATCTTCCAAGAGAGGCTCTAGTCTCGCTCGAACATCTGGCTACCCTCTGATGTCGCTGCTCTCTGATTTTCTGAATCTTCCCACAATTTGAAAGACCTTTCTGACCTCCACGACAGCTACGCAGGAAATCCTTGAAGAAACATTCGTCTGCAGCTTTTGTAGAACCTGAAAAATAAGAATTTTGTTTACCCATTCTTCAGAATACAAATCGCATTGAAATAATTTATCCTCAGCAAATGAAAACTAAACAATGCTCACCTGGTATATTCTCCATATTCAGCAGTCAAAAAACAATTTTGGAATCAGCACAACCAATACGTCATCAAACCACCAGGTGGGCAGCACCATCAGCAATAATCTCAACAACCTGAAAAATTAAGAGGAATAATTAGACATATTGGAATTCACCTTACCATGGGGAAAATAATCCCTGATTTCATTTTAAACCCTATAGAACTACTCAGTCTCGCCCAAAACCATAAAAACGACAGTAAGATCACCAAAATATCTCCACGACTGCCCGGGATATGGGATATTCCTTATTTCGGGGGGGCGTTTGACCTCCAATGACCTTGAGTATTGACGAATGTGGGTCAAAACGACTCCCAATGTATCTGCAACCCCTCCAGATCGACTCATCATCCTGAAAACCCCTAGAAATGACACCAAGATCATCAAAATCCTTCAAGTATTGACCAGGATATGGGATTTTTCAGTTTCGCCGGCCATCTTGGAAAATGGCGGCTATATTGAAAAAGCCAAGCAGGGGTCAGGTGTACACCCGATGGATTCTTGAATGGGGTAGTATAAGCTTTCAAAATATGTAAAAATTTGCTTTATAACAAACAATGCAGGGTTCCAGTAAAATCAGGGTATGTGCTACCGGACTATAAGGGAACATCGCGTTTGTTCCTGTGATGTGTATTGTTTTAAAACCTGATTTATATCTAACGGGTGGGGCTATAGATTAATAATAATTGAGAGAGAGAGGTAAAAACATTTACACGATTTCAAATTTTCAAATACAGTTGCAGCAGATCTCCTGTTCGAATTAAAACGACTTCCAATTACGCCAACAGCCGTCACATGTTTCATGTTTAAGAGGAGAAAATAATTGAAATGTTCCCTTCGAAACCTCATATCACCGATCAATAGGTATTTTATAGAATGTCTGCTGCTGTTGGTTAGAAAAAAAGATGTAACCGCAAGACTCTTATCTGATTGGTTACTTTTAAAACTATTCTATCTCTCCATTTTAATAATCTTTCGCCAGATAAACTTCTATATTAATAATTGTTTTACACAATAATTGTTCATAAAACTTTTTTTTTAATTAATAATACTTTACTTCCATTTACTACAATAATATGGCCCGTCACATACAAGAAGCTATCACTGGAGCTAGGAATTAGTGAAGGAAGTGTTAATGTGATAATTCAGCAACTGGGATACTCAAAAGTGTGTTCACGGTTTGTTCCTCGCGAACTGAATGACAAGATCACAAAGCCCAAAGAAAAGAAATTGCTTCCGAGTCGTTAGTTCGATACGAGATAGAAGGGGATGATTTCCTTTCACGAATTGTGACTGGGAATGAGACTTGGGTACACCACTTTGAACCTGAAACAAAACGCCAATCCATGGAGTGGCATCATGCAGACTTCCCACGCAAGAAAAAGTTCAAAATGGCTCCCTCTGCAGGAAACGTTATGGCCACCATCTTCTGGGGCATGATAGGGTTGATTCTGGTAGACATTATGAAGAAAGAACAAACAATCAACTCAGAGGCATATATTGATACCCTACAGAGACTCCAAAGACGTATAAATAGAGTTGGACCGGAGAGAAAACTGGAAGACGTCCTTCTTTTGCACGATAACGTAAGACCACACAACAGTTTGCAAACAAGAGAGGCCATCACAAAAATGCGCTTGACTGTGTTACCTCACCCTCCATACAGTCCGGATATGGCACCTTCAGACTTCCATTTGTTTTGGCATTGAAGGATGCTATTCGTGAAAGAAAGTTTCAGAATGACGATGAGGTTGTTGAGGAGGTTAAGAGGTTGCTCCAGCGGAACCCAGCGGACTTTTACCAGCAAGGAATAAAGGCCCTTGTTTCGAGGTGAAGAAAAGGATGGAGACTATGTGGAAAAATACAAACTTGTAAAAAAAGGTATGCAACTACTTGTGTACAAAATTTCTTGAACTTGCAAGGAAACTTTTGAGTGGCCCTCGTACAATCAATCCACCAATTAATCCAGTACATGCCAATCCACATTGCTAATAACCTATCAGTGTTGCCACGTAATACATAGAAACTCATCACAATCAATTCTCTTATATATTATTTCCCTATGAGAACGGACTTTTGTTACACCCTGTATACAGCTGTGGGCCTGTGGCCAAAAAAGTTGAAACACCTTAAAATTTTTGGAATAAGAGCGGTATTTGGGAATAAGAGCGGGTTTGAGTACTGATAATAAACTTGGTAACATTTGTCAAGATTTGTGAACTTCGTCAGAAAATTTTATGCAATAATTATTTGCCATATTAGTTTTAATGTCATACTTTTTCAATTTTTAGTTTCTTTAATGTACTTTTTTCAATTTTTACAATTTCTTTTAATGTACTTTTTCAATTTTCAGTTTCTTTTAATGCCATACTTTTTCAATTTTTACAGTTTCTTTTAATGCCATACTTTTTTCAATTTTTACAGTTTCTTTTAATGTCATACTTTTTCAATTTTTACAGTTTCTTTTAATGTCATACTTTTTTCAATTTTTACAGTTTCTTTTAATGTCATACTTTTTTCAATTTTTACAGTTTCTTTTAATGTCATACTTTTTTCAATTTTTACAGTTTCTTTTAATGTCATACTTTTTTCAATTTTTACAGTTTCTTTTAATGTCGTACTTTTTTCAATTTTTACAGTTTCTTTTAATGTCGTACTTTTTTCAATTTTTACAGTTTCTTTTAATGTCGTACTTTTTTCAATTTTTACAGTTTCTTTTAATGTCGTACTTTTTTCAATTTTTACAGTTTCTTGGCAAGTACAGTATAATTAAACTCTAAAATGGAATGGAATTTACTACATCAGCGGCACATCATTACTCAGAATGAGTGGATCTTAGGGTCTTTGTTAGCCTTAGCTTCTGTAGATCTGTAGAAGCAGGGATGGGAAGCTGATAAATTTTTAAGTCCAGTTTTCAATTTCAGTTTAAGTTTGCAAAAATATCGATTTCAGTTTCGATTTAAGTTTCTATTTTTTTTTTCGATTCGAGTTTATTTTTCGATTCAATTTTATATTTTTCGCTTCGATTCAATTTAAATTTCGATTCCAGTTTTTTTTTCAGGTTTCTTTAAGAATTTCTTTTAATTTTATATTTGTATTTGCATTCGATTTTTGTTTTTCAAAGAGAATTTGCTTTAGTAAACTATCTTTACTTTTGTAAAGATAGTTACTAAAGTACTGTTAGCATCTACAGCTAACTAAATCTGCACGAAACACTCATTTTTTTTTTTTTTTTTTTTTTTTTTACTTATTCGCTTCATTTCATTCACATAAAGTTTTATTTAACAAAAAACTTTCAATTCGAAATGTTTTATTAATTCGTAAACTTTTTAAATTTTAAAGCGCACGACACGTATAAAATATATAAATAATAGTATTAGAAATGGGAATAAAACAATTAAATGCACCTCTGTTTATTATATACAAAATACAAATAACCTCGTAAACTCACATGTTAAAATTAGAGCGAACAATTTTAAAAATATTGTCAATGTTTTCGGGCAACAAATTGTTTCTTTGAGGACTTAAAATCAATCTGAAAAGAGAAAAAAGCCATTCCACATCGAGTTAAAGGATAAGTGGATAATTCACGTTATTTATTTTTTTTTGCAATCGAAATGGTCCTCAAAACTGAAACGCAAAACTGTTATTTTTAATCTATTCGAATTCAGATTTAAGTTTTTTATTGTTTTTCAATTTCAGTTCGAATTTCGATTTTAGTTAGAATTTTTTTCAGTTCGAGTTTTTTTCGATTTCAGTTCATAAAATAATATCGGTTTTATCAGTTTATCGATTCCAGTTCGATTCAGTTTCCCATCCCTGCTCAGAAGTAATATGCGAGTTTCATTCGACTTTATTAGGCAAATTGAAAGAGTTTTAGGGTGATGAAACGCTTATGACTGTAATCAGTTTTCCTGACTAATGATATCTTTCGAAGTTTTTGAGGGAAATAAAAGAATCATCCTCGTACATGTAAATTTAATATTACTTAAAACTGACAGTGACGCGAGTCAAGGCACAAAAGAAAAAAAAGATTCTAACATGATGCAACTCTCTTGGCGAAGGTTGACTTTCGCCAAATGAGTTGCATCACCCTCGAAATATTAATAGCAATAAAGCAAAGATAAAGAATTTTCTCTCTGAGGGCATTTAAGAACGACTTATAAATATGACTGCTTTCGTCGGATCTCCGTCAGGAAAGAGGAAGCGAAGACCGAATGAAAAACACTAATCATCTCACGCACAGGGATTAGATCCAATTGGTCGCGCGCGCAAATCTAAAAATGTTTTATTCAAATTCTCTCTGTATACATTTAGCAAACAATGTGTTTGTCTTCTCGTTTTCTTTCCACCTAGATGATAGAACTACATCTTTTCTATCTTATATAATAATATTTTTATTAGTTTGCTTTTTTTTTTTTTCCACATACAATTTCGGAAAAAATTTCACCTAGAAACCTAAATTTTTTAAAAAGCATCAGAAATTAGTAATGATTGGGTTTCCTTTTTGAAATTTTATTACTGCCGCCAAAGAGAATAAAACATACAAAGAAAAGGACAAAAACACTATATTACCAATTAGTAAATTCTTATTTTCCAGAAATTTTATTTCTAGGCGTACTTATTTCCGAACTACATTGAAATATCTGTGATTTCGCATTTGGTCTAATCTTTTGGCATGAACTGAGTAACACACACCACACACACACACCACACACACACACACACTCTGTTTTCATTCTAACTTGGGGGAACAGTCCAAAACCAAAATGTATTTAGAAAGTTTATTTTCAACCCCTTCTTTGTAGTTCTGCAAACAAAATATTTTAAAGCATAATTTTTCAATAATGTTAATCAATTTCTACAACTTAAAATATTATTTTAAGTAATAAAACTAGAAATTTTAATGAAAGGGAAAATATATATATATATAATCATGCGGGTTGCTTCTACAGAGCTTCAATTTAATATTTAGGAGAAATCCAATGACAAGGAGAAATGTAAATGCCATGAAAAGTCTTCTTTAATGCGCAACGTTTCGAGCAAATACGCTCATCTTCAGGCTGTATGATAACAATGTGAAATTAAAATCAATAATTGAATGAAAAACCAGACAAAGAAAATTTCTATAACCTATTCATAAAGGCAAACTTTAAAAGACTGAAAAAAGAGGGTTAAATTCTAAGTTATACAGATTTACATTTAAAATTAAGAAGCTATTTTTAAATACATATAGTAAATGTGAAATTAATACACTGGAAAAATTAACAATAGTACACTGGAATAATAAAAACTAACTAACCTTTCACTGCAATTTCCGAGGCTAGACTGATTTAAGTACAAAACGAGAAAAACATAAGATAAGCTAAGATAAGATAAGATAAGATAAGATGGTGAGGGCGATTGGGGAAGGGGGGATTATAAGGAATTGGGGAAGGAGGAGGGATTATAGAAAGTTTAAAGGGACGGCTGATGAGTCAACATTTAACGTCGGGTCAAAGTTTTAATAAACCAAGTGACAGTAAAAACTTTTCCCGAGGGAGAGTGTGTAACTAGAAAGATTCGAAATTACCTTCTCTGAATTGAAAAAATTTGGTGAATTCATTCCCAAAGCCTTTAACTTACGTTCATGTGTTTCCAAGATGGTAGAGTGAAATTTTTCTAGTTCACGTTGTACAAGAGAAATTATTAATAAATAGTCCAACAACGAAAAGGTATTTTTAAGAGTAGTTATATAATGCCCAAGAGACTTATTATGCGAGTCCGAAATTTTGATTTTATAATTAATTTCATTATTTAATAAATATTCCAGGGACGATTGATAAAATTCAGAGTCATATAGATTGTCACGGTAGAGTTTGAAGTAAACAAATTTCGGGAAAACCCTGCAGGTCCGACACATTTCAAGAAAATAACAGTCCAGTTTTGACTTGAGAAACTTTCGTGAAGTCTTCCAAACATGGCGATAAGCCCTAAGGCCATCTTGTCCATACCTTGAGTATATATAATCATGCGGGTTGCTTCTACAGAGCTTCAATTTAATATTTAGGAGAAATCCAATGACAAGGAGAAATGTAAATGCCATGAAAAGTCTTCTTTAATGCGCAACGTTTCGAGCAAATACGCTCATCTTCAGGCTGTATGATAACAATGTGAAATTAAAATCAATAATTGAAATTAATTATAAAATCAAAATTTCGGACTCGCATAATAAGTCTCTTGGGCATTATATAACTACTCTTAAAAATACCTTTTCGTTGTTGGACTATTTATTAATAATTTCTCTTGTACAACGTGAACTAGAAAAATTTCACTCTACCATCTTGGAAACACATGAACGTAAGTTAAAGGCTTTGGGAATGAATTCACCAAATTTTTTCAATTCAGAGAAGGTAATTTCGAATCTTTCTAGTTACACACTCTCCCCTCGGGAAAAGTTTTTACTGTCACTTGGTTTATTAAAACTTTGACCCCGACGTTAAATGTTGACTCATCAGCCGTCCCTTTAAACTTTCTATAATCCCTCCTCCTTCCCCAATTCCTTATAATCCCCCCTTCCCCAATCGCCCTCACCATCTTATCTTATCTTATCTTATCTTAGCTTATCTTATGTTTTTCTCGTTTTGTACTTAAATCAGTCTAGCCTCGGAAATTGCAGTGAAAGGTTAGTTAGTTTTTATTATTCCAGTGTACTATTGTTAATTTTTCCAGTGTATTAATTTCACATTTACTATATGTATTTAAAAATAGCTTCTTAATTTTAAATGTAAATCTGTATAACTTAGAATTTAACCCTCTTTTTTCAGTCTTTTAAAGTTTGCCTTTATGATAGGTTATAGAAATTTTCTTTGTCTGGTTTTTCATTCAATTATTGATTTTAATTTCACATTGTTATCATACAGCCTGAAGATGAGCGTATTTGCTCGAAACGTTGCGCATTAAAGAAGACTTTTCATGGCATTTACATTTCTCCTTGTCATTGGATTTCTCCTAAATATTATATATATATATATATATATATATATATATATATATATACAGGGCCGGATCTAGAAGTTGCGAGGCCCTATGCCTATATATATGAAAATATGGACTTAATTATCGGTACTACTGTATACCAGCAATATTAGAATCCCGCATAGACAGAACTATGCCAGCACTTAAAAATTAAACCAAACCAAAATAATCACGCATGGAAATTGTATAAGAAATACAAATAAACCATACAAATAAGTATAAATTATAATATGAATCAAGATTTGTATCGAAAATATAAGAGAATGATTTCTAAGATTTATATAATATTATAGGTAATGACTTTCCATAGTATACAAACGTTTTTCATATGTGATGTATAAGAGATGTTGACATTTCATTTTTTATAATAGTGAGCGATCGACTTATCAGGCTAAATATTAATGCTTTAATATTTGGTTCAGATGCTCCTTGAATATTACAGCAATGCTTTTCTACTTTTCTTCGAGCTAAACTCTTCAATTAATTGAGAATAATCTAATGAATTTGTTATATCGTTTTCTATTGATAACATAGCTAATGATTGCAATCTCGCTTGAAACATGGTGGAACGCAAATATGTTTTAATAAGTTTGAGACGCGAGAAACTTCTTTCAGCCGAAGCAACAGTAACTGGGATGGTTAATACTATTCGAAGTGCAACATAAACATTAGGATAAATCTCACTTAGTTGTTTTTGCACTATATAAACAGGGGCATTTCCGAGATCTGTTTTCTCAGATATAAACCTGCAAAGTACTTTAAGTTCTTCATAGAGTTCTAAATCATTAATATCACTTGAACAGAACGCGCAAAACGGCTTGAGCGAGGCCCCCTTTGGCGCGAGGCCCTAGGCGATCGCCTAGTTCGCCTATAGCTAAATCCGGGCCTGTGTATATATATATATTCCCCGTTTTAAACAAATTTTGTACTTTTATAAAAAATAAATCTTTTTCCGTTCCTTCTTTCTTTATATAAGGTTGTTATTTAATTTACTCGTGATTTCACCCTCGTTATGCACTGATTCACTTTATAATTTATGTACAGGGTGTTCCATAAGTCTCTTTATCCCCTTTACCCTCGCCTTATTCTAGTAGGATAAGGTTCCGGGATGAAAGGGGACTTATGGGGCACCCTGTAGAACCAGCCAATCTACGCTTTAATTAGTCAGAGCTTTTGAATTTCGAATAGCGCGTGGAGTCGATCTCGTTATGTATTTCGTAACTCCTTTGGCGGAAACTTAAATATATTTTGGGGCTTCGGAGAGTTTGTAACTCCATTATCGAGTTAGCTAGTTTGTTATATTTGGGACGCAACATCATTTCACACGAGTGTCAACGCAATTTACCGCATTAGTTAGCGTGAGGGCTGTTCCAGTTTCTACCTCACTCTCACTAATTATTAGTAACATCATTACACTATGAAAACTTTCCTTTATTAGTTTGTATTTACGTTTTACACACACACACACACACACACACACACACACGTTATTTGCTAAACATTTAATTGTGTATAACTCAGAGGGCCTTTTTCCATAGCATGTATAAACTTGTTTAATACTTAACAAAGTACAAAATTATTTTAAAGACCGCTCTGAGTCAAAAAGATAAAAGGAGATATCCTTGATCTCAAAAAATCCAACAAAAGAAAAAAAAAATCCTTGCTTTTAAAATTATATGAATTAAGTGGTGGCTGAATATTTTTCAAAATATTTTCCAGTACACTGTCTTCTTTACTGTATGTGCACTCTAACCAGTAAGGTAATCTCATTTATCTTTTCTACATTTGCTGTTCATATTATCGTTAAATTTATCTTTGTATCAGATAAATTAGGTTGTGGAAGATTCAACTTCACAGCATCTTTCGTTATACAGGAAGCGAAATTCAGATAAAAATTACAATGTCAAATATATATATATATATATATATATATACAATGTGTGTGTGTGTGCGAAAAAGTTAACTATTCAATTGCAATCGGTTTGTATGGCTAAGGTTGGTGAATATGCTTTGTACCTACGTATGACAAACCTTTTGCATAATTGCCAACACTGTCCTACCATTCGAACACAGTCTACGTATTGTACAATCGCACACAGAAACTTCGGTACGTTCAGTTGTGAAAAGGAGGCTTCGCAAAAGTACTGTAAGTGGACCATTTATGCATCGTCATAAATTTGTTTAACGAACGTCGCATGACTAAAGCCACTGTTGTCGAGGAAACTTTGCTGTGGCCCACCTGGCCGACATCCCTATCATCTGGGAAAAGGTACTCTGGACGGATGAGACAAATATAGAGCACTTCGGCTCTGTCAACTTTTGTTTCTTCGACGTCAGTGGCTCTGATTTAACTATGTCTGAAATGAGAATCTCTTCCAAAAATGTTTTTTTTCTGCCCGATCTGGGCTCAACTCTAAGAAGAAGGCGTACGGTCCTGATGGGGTGCCTCCTGTTGTTCTCAAGAAGTGTGCTTCTGTGCTGACACCCTGCCTAAGCCAAACACACTCGTCTGTCTCTTTCATTCAGCCTGTCCCAAAGAAGTGTGACGGCTCTCATCCTTCCAACTCTCGTCCAATTGCCTTGATTTCTTGCCTTTTTAAAGTTTTTAATCTATCCTTAATAGGAAGATTCTTAAACACCTCTCTATTCAAATTCCTTTTACAGATACTAAGTATGGGTTCTGTAAAGGACACTCTACTGGTGATCTTGGTTATCCTCCTTTCGGAGCTTCGGTGAAACCTTTGTTATTGCGCTAGACATATCAAAAGCTTTTGATAGAGTCTGGGACAAATCCTTAATTTCCAAACTGCCCTCCTTCTGTTTCCATCCTTCTATCTGTGCCTTCATCTCTGATTTCCTTTCTGGCCGATCTGTAGGTGTGGTTGTAGATGTCTACTGTTCTCCTAAATCTGTTAATCGTGGCTTTCTTCAGGGCTCTGTCCTGTCACCCACTCTCTCCCTTTTATTTATTAATGCTCTGTTAAGTCGCACTTCCTCCCCTATCCACTCCTGTGCCGATGATTCCACCCTTCATTCCTCCACCCTTCATTCCTCCACCCTTCATTCCTCCACCCTCTTCACAAGGCGACCCTCTCGACAGTCACTCCATGCTTCGCCTGAGATGGCTATGGCGCAACTGCCCTCTGATCTTTCTCTTATATTTGATTGGGACAGAGAAAATCTTGTGGCTTTCAATGCCTCCAAAACTCGGTTCCTTCGTCTATCTGCTTGTCACAATCTTCCACACGACTATTCCCTTATCTTCAACAATACACAACTCAATCCCTCCTCTTTTCTTAACATTCTTGGTGTTTCCTTTTCTCGTGATCCTGGAAAGATCACATATACTCTTTCTAAAACAGCTTCTAAGAAGTTAGGTGTGCTGTACTGACTCCGCAGTTTCTTCACCCCCACTCAATTGTTGTCTCAGGGGTCTTGTCCGCCTCTTAATGGAGTACGCTTCTCTCGTGTGGGGTGACTCAACCCACACAGCTCTACATGACCGGGTGGAATCGAAGGTTTTTCGTCTCATCAATTTCCTGCCTCTTACTCTGTTTTCAATTCCTTTCTTTTCGCCGCAGTGTTGCTTCATTCTCTCTTCACTATCGCTTTTATAATGGACACTGCTCTTCTGAACTCTCAAACTGCATGTCTCCTCCTTCAAGGAGAACACGCAGTACCAGACTTTTGACACATTCTCATCCCTTTTCTAACTCTCTACTACAAGGGTTAATCGGTATTCTCAATCTTTCATCAAGTCAACCCATCAACTTTGGAACAACCTTCTTCACCCTATCTTTACCCCTGTTTATGACCGCCAATCTTTCAAACGCAGTGTGTCTCGGCATCTTGAAAACTTTGAACCTTAATTTCAGCTTTCTTCATTCCCTATAGGGGAGTGTTGTGTTTGTGGGCATTCGCCCCTGGCCCCTCCTTCCTGCATTAAAATATATATATAAAAAAGGGTAAAAGCAATAAAGTGGGAATGTAGGGGCTGCTGGGGTTTGAATCCGATTCGCGTGGTTTGAAGTCAGTGTGACGACTGCCAATCGCACCGTCCAGAATCCCCAAGAAAGGTTCGTTCAAACGAGGAGGAGGTAAATATTTACCTTATTTGACCATGTTTTATTCGACTCCTTCGCCTTTATCGAACATGTAAATGCATTTTGAGCATAATAACCGCACTTCAATAAGATGAAGAAGGAAAATACAATATATAGCTACTATATATACTTTAGACACTGTTTTCAAAACATGCATTACCCCTGAAGTTAAACATGTATTATAAATTCTGCTTAAAAAGCTTCCATGCTTTCAACGGCATATTCAGATTAGAATACTGTGAATATCCTATTGCCATATGAAATAGCTAAATTGTACAGAAAAATACTGAAAAGTACTATCAAACTGTCACTTGTATTCTTTTTCTGAATAAAGGTTTACTGTTTGTTTGTTTGTTTTTGTTTGAAATACACACAGAATAATAACCTCTATAAGTCATTTCTTATTTTTTTTAATATAAAAATATAATTTTTTGTCGATTTTTATATCTTCCTTTCAGCGCGTATTTGTGAGGATTCGCCAGATTTTATGTTATGGGAAAACCGAACTTTTTCCTATAGTTTTATCCTCAAATCCGAAATAATGCTGTGAGAGCTTCCGTAAGATTCCATTATTTTCCTTGTTTTGTATCATTTTTTTTATTTATAGTAGATGTTAAAGCATCCATTTCTACTGACAGTGTTATTGTTCTGTTTCTCGGGGCTGTTGGTCGTGATTTGATTTGTTCTGTATTTCTAGTCTGTAATTGTTTCATTTTGTATAGTTTTGTTTTGCTTTTTCCTTAAGCGAATGATGTGGTGTCTTTCCAACACAATTCCTCTTTTGATTTTCTTTGATGATATTTGCATCATTAATATAGGAATAACAATTAGTGAGAGTAGCAAAATAAATAGGAGTCACATTCGAATACTCTTTGTTTTGATATCAAAAGAACAAAGTATTGTACTGAAATTATGAAACCCACTTTTTATTTTAAACTGAACTAAATCAATGATGATCAAAATAATTTTGGTTTAGATGAAACACATATGACAAGATTTATATTTACTTGGAATTGGGCTTCATTTACTTCATGCAGGAAAACTGAAAATGATTGATTCCAAGTAAATATTATCTCGTATGTGTTTAATGTACTACACTCAACTACTACAGTACACACCAAATTTACTTTGAAGCAACGTAATCTGTTGAGTTCAATTTCAACAAGTCTTGTAAGATTGAATACAGTACTTTGTTCGTCTAATATAGTTGCAGTTACATGTTAAAAGACTCGAATCCACTCTAGGAAAACCCAAGTAAGCAGAAAAGAAGCAAATGAAAATATAGAATATTGAAAACTGATGCCATGTTTACACCTTAGACGTGTAAAGCTTGAAAGCTTCCACACAGAAATAGTAGTAGTAGTAGTAGTAGTAGCAAAGTATAAAATAGACAAGGCTCTCCCTTCTCTGCCAGCCACTGCTGACAGAAAATTGTTATGAAAGAAGATTTATAGGAAAGTAACAAAAAGTATAATGAAAAGAATAGTTTCACAGTTCGTTCACACCATGCGTACATTTATTTCGTCTACGTACCCAGTTACTCATTAGAGGACAGTGGAAAACACTAGATCACTTAATCTAATCTACACCATGTATGTTTTTAATGATTTTTTATTTATTATATACAAAAGTCATCATTTCATCGCAGTATCATTTCTTTGATGAATACCAAAGGGTAGCATGCTGAGAGACTGACATTTAAAAATTATCAACCTCTATTGCCGTCTTTCGCACTGAACTTAGAGAAGGGAGCACTGATCCAGCAGGTCAGCACACCCCAGTTTAAGAATTGGCACAAAAATGTACATCATGTACGTGATTCCTCCTTTTTTTTAAAACCTATAATGTAATTTTTATTGCATCCTTCGCATCGGAATTACCTAGATAAGGAAGTGTACGGCATGTGTAATTTTTTCCTTTGCTTTTGCAAAATTTTGCTGAACACTTTTAAAACTATGAAATTCTGCTCTAGCTAAGTAGCATCCCTGAAATTCGAAACGTCTATTCGGAGGTTTTGATTCACGAGAGTTCCCATCAAGCTTCCGTCTCTACCAACTGGATATCATTTGAGAACTCCCACTATTCTACAACCAGACCTGACCAGCGCCTACCATAGACGGATCCAGAGGTGGGGCCAAGGGGCTTAATTGAAGTAACGGGGCTTAATTTGGAGGCCCCAGACATCCTGGTTAAACGAAATTAGGTAAAACGTTTGAATGCTTATGTCCACGTTGCTTTAATTAAGCCAGCCATAACTTCAAAATGGAAGCAGTTACAAACGTGAAACTTCACACATATTGATTAGGTCCCCAGGTTGTGCACCTGGGTGTTAATAAATTAAATAATTAAAATTATTGGGCCCGAAGGCACCAGCACCGCGATTAAACTACAGAAAAGAACGCAGCCGTGAAAATTTTGAGCTTCACATTGTCAAGATTTCTGAATCTTAAGATTTTCATGACTATAGTTTTACTGACCAAATAAATGAACCCCCAATTACTGTCGGTTCAATTATTTGGTCAATAAAACTATAGAAAAGAACACAGTCATGAAAATCTTGAGCTTCACATTGCCGCCCTTAATCCTATATGCTGTTGAGCTAAAATGTGTGTGTGTGTCTGTCCGCTTTCTTCGGAACCGTGCACAGACTAAACGGCACATCGGAAAATTCTGTAACCACCACCAACTGATAGCCCATGAGCTGCCGATGTGCTATGTCAAGTTTCTCGGTCCTAGGTCACTCCGCGGCCGAGCACGAGCTATTTAATGTCTATTACAAGGTCAATAAAACTATAGAAAAGAACACAGCCATGAAAATCTTAAGCTTCACAAATCTTAATACTCATTGAGTTCGGATGTGAAGCAATTGTGGGGGGTGGAGGTAATGGCGTTTTTTACTTGTGTATGGGGGAGAGGGGTGGAGGTAATGGCGTTTTTTTAACTTTTGTCGCTTAGCCACTTCTTCCTATGAGGGCCTCATATAATATAATTTTAAATCTACAACCAATAAAAAAAATACAAGAAAAAGTGAAAAAAAAATTATTATCCATTCAATTTTAAACCGTATCAGAAAATACAGCTAGCTGTGACATATACTCAAAGGTGGGCACCCGGGCCTCAAAAAGGACCGACGGTCCCGGTCCCGGTCCTTGCCTCAAACTGGACCGACGTCACGGTCCTTTCTGAAGATAGGACCTAGGAACGACTCGGTCCTCGGTCCTTATATATAATACAAGTGAAAAATTTGATTAAAATGAAATTAAAGACACCGGAAATCTTTAATTTGATTAACGTAAATTATAATTAATACAATACATAAATGATGAAAAAAAGTTATTAAGTTAAATGCTTGAGTTTTCCTTCAAGAAGACTAGCATTTCAAAATGGCTGTCACTGAGCCCTGACCTTTTCGGCTTGAGGACGTCCTTCCCCAAAGAGAGGAGCCTCTCCACGGCGGCACTGGATGGTGCCAGGTGTTGAAACAAGTTTCAGTTCAGTCTCAGTCTCTTTCTGAGTCTTCTGGAGGAAACGATCCATCTTCTTTAGAACTTCAAATAATCACTAAACACACTAAAATCACTAAAAAAGACCGTCCGGAATTGCTTAAAAATGGACCGTCGCTCCTCATTTCGGTCCTCACTGAGAAAAGGACCGACTTTCCCGCTCACGGTCCTTAAAAAGGACCGAGTTCCTGGAATTCGGTCCTGCCCACCTTTGCATATACTGCTACCTTCCCGGAGGGCGATAGCGAGCTACCGCTTGTAATAATCTATAACAGGGGATCCTAACCTTTTTGGCACTGCGCCCCCCTTGGTCAACCTTGTATCCATGGCGCCCCCCATACCCAAAGGGAGAAAGTTTTCATCAGTTCCATATTCCATATGGACGTCTAGAATCCAGATAATTATAGGATTAATAATAAAAAACATCAAAGCTCATGTGTTTATGAGATGACGGATGTCAAGTTTTCCCTAACGAAGTAAATTACCCATATATATTTTTGGGAATATACAGGGTGTCCCATAAGTCCGGCATCATAGGAGAAATTCATATTTTTCTATTTCTACAAACCATAATTCATATTTTTGTCTGTGAGCAAGGAAGAACGAATCCAGATAATTCTACTCATAGGAAATCGGAGTCAAAGAGAGGCCGCTGCTGAATTTAACAGACTGCATCCAGACACACAACTCTGTGTTATTGGCTCGCGGTCTGGATGCAGTCTGTTAAATTCAGCAGCGGCCTCTCTCTGACTCCGATTTCCTATGAGTAGAATTACCTGGATTCGTTCTTCCTTGCTCACAGGCATTATGGCCTGTAGAAAGAGAGAAATATTAATTTCTCCTATGATGCTGGCCTTATGGGACACCCTGTATATTTGAATGGCATTTGTTGACCGTTGACCACCTCACGCCCCCCCCCCCCAGGTTGGGAACCGCTGATCTATAATAATAAAAGGACGCAGTGACAAACATAACTTCACACACATATTGATTAGGTCCCGAGGTTGTGCAGTGTGCACCTTTGTGTTAATAAATTAAATAATTAATTTTAAATATTTTAATGACGTCATCAAGATCATTACGTGTGTGTATATATATATATATATATATATATATATATATATATATATATATATCGAAACCTATGGTAAAATTATTGAATACCCGGTTAGGGTCATTGAATGCTCGGTTAGGTCAACTGTACGCCCTTGACGATTGAACAGGTTAAGTCGTGATATTTTCGTTAGCTTTAACGAAAATATCACGACTTAACCAAACCAATCGTCAAGGGCGTACAATTAACCTACCCGGGCATTCACTTAATCTAATCGGACATTTAATTAACCTAACTGGGCATTTAGTTGACCTAAAGGGGCCTTTAATTAACCTAACCGGGCATTCAGTTTACCTAACCGAGCATATATACAGTATAGCGTTCAACATCCACCCCAGCAACGCCGGGTCGCTCCGCTAGTACTAAATAAAATAACATCCTAATTTACCTTTCATACAAATTTATGTTACTAAAATATCTGTCCAACCCATCCTTAAATATACATACATAAATGCTTGCCACGACTGCGTGAAGGCTATTCCACCTCTTGACCATCTTTTGGTGGAAAAGACCCTCGTAACGTTTGTCTGAAATCTTTTGCCCTTCGTTATAAAGTCATTGTTTCTCATAATATTCCTATCGTCTCGGTGAAAGAAAATGTTGATAATGTACATTGTCAAATCTATTTAAAATTTTAAAAACCTGAATTAACTCGCCTCGCAAACGCCGAGTTTCAAGCGTATTTTAAAAAATTTAGCTCTCTTCGTATGTTTTACTACGTAATGTTGAAACAAGCTGTTTTGCTCGGCGCTGAACCATTTCTACCGAAACTGTAGAGCATATTCTATGATAAATGAGGCCTAACAAGCGACTTATATAATAGCAAAACAATATCTTTAGATTCATACTCAAAATAACGAGAAATAAAACCCAATACTCTTATTAGCGTTATTGCTCGCGACTGAACACTGTTTTGAGAACATTAAATCCTTTGTAACAATGACACCCAAGTCTTTTTCTTCCATTTCGTTGAACACCCTATTTCTCAAAGTATAATTAAATTCACTCTTGCGATAACCTATATGCATGACTTCCCTTTCATCTACGTTAAATTTCACTTGTCACTTATGAGATCACTCTCTTGAATTATTAAGATCGTGCTGCGAATTATCTCTTGTGTAGTAAGTTAATTAGTTGACCTCCATTTTTAATATCGTCGGCAAATTTAGAAAATTTACTTAACTCTTTCGCGCCGGTACCCAATTTTAAATGTCTTCTCGAGCTCTTGAATGGGGACGTATCGCGTACCGTCCTCGGCGCGAAATTAACGTCAAGGTCGTTAACGTATATTATGAAAAGTACTGGTCCCAAAACTGATCCTTGCGGAATACAGGTAATTACATTACCCGACCTTGACTCTTTCCCGGTTAATATTACCCTTTGTTTTCTCCCTATTAACCAGTTATTATCAATCCAGTTAAAAACTTGACTTGAACTTCTGTGAGCTTCAAGTTTTTGTAACAATTATTCGTGCGGAAGTTTGTCACACACCTTTTAAAAAACTAGATATATTATATCTACCGCCCTGTTATCATTATAATCTGATAACGTCATGAAAATTTTTTAATAAATTTGTTAATTAGACAAGATTTATGCCTGAGAAACCCTTGATGACTTTGTTCAATAAGATCATTGCCCTCAAGATACTCGACCATACAGTCTCGAACAACTGATTCTAAAAGCTTTCCCATAATAGAAGTTAGCCTAATGGCCTATAATTTCCCGTTTGTTGCTTATTCCCTTTTGTAAAGATTAAGGGGTTACATTAGCTACTCTAAAATCCGAAGGAACAATCCCCTACCTACGATAAAGAATTATTAACAATTTTAACTGCAGGATCTACGTAGTATTCCCTTTGGCAACTCTTTTAAACAATGGATAAAAAAAAAGGTCTGAACCTTTAAATAAAATAAGTTCTTTAAGTGCATCTTAACTCTAATAATATTCTCTCCCTACATTTGCTATTTGCTCTTACCGCTTCTTTGTAACTACTCGTTTAACAGCTATAAGAAAAATAACATTGCCGGAATTTCTCCCATTGCCTTTACGTCTCAGTTTATATGCAATTATTTCGGATTTACAGTAATCACTGAAAGGTTTATTTAACGGAATCTGCGTTATACCTACAAAATTCTCTCTCGTAATCTCATAGGCTTTTTGTGTCGAGGTTTCACCTTCAGTAAGATTGAAATTTTGTTTTGAACTCATTAGCACAAAGTTTCCTTATTAGTCAAAAGTAGAGCAGTTAGTTGCTTATTGTTTGCGAATACCAAAAAAAAAAAAAGGTTGGTATGTAAAAATGCAAGTACAATAGATAGATGTACTCTCTCTCTCTCTCTCTCTCTCTCTCTCTCGCTCTCTCTCTCTCTCATATATATGTAAGCATATAAAGACAAAGAGATACGACTCTTAATATTTATTGGCCAAACGTTTCGGTCCACTCAGGGGCCATCTTCACTGACTAAAGAAAAGCATCAAAACAATTTTTTTTTTACTTTTGTTTCTTTAGTTAGATTCCAGAAGAACACCTCTATCGTATATGTATATATATATATATATATATATATATATAAAATGAATGGAAAATAAATTTATTTAATTTAATTAAAAGATTAAATGAGGTACTTAATTCGGTTCCATTAAGAAATATATATATATATATATATTATATATATTATATATATATTTATTTTGTAACATTTTTACCACTTTCGGAACCTAGAAACACCTTTTCATTAACCTTTTTTGAAGAAACTATTAAAGGTAAATTGTTTTTCATATAAGGTACAGAGCAGATTTTTTTTCCCTTTTACGAGGAACACATCAATGGCAGATGTTCGGTGAGGAATAATGGAGAAAAGGAGGCCGGGTGTTGGGGGGAACTACGAGAGAATTTCAAAAGAACAAAATGTTTCCTTAACTTAAGGAGACGAAGAAGCGAAGGAAGAAGAAGAAGAAGAACGGAAAAAAGAAGCGGAATGTAAAGAGGAAGAAGCGAAAAAAAAGAAGATGAGAAGGAAGAAGAATAAGAAGAAGCGAAAAGAAAGAACAACAGGAAGAAGAAGAAAAAAGTAGTAGTAGTTGCGCAAAGAAGAGAAAGGGGGGGGGGGAAAAAAGGATGAGGAAGAAGAAGAAGGTAAAAAAAAATGTAGACTTACGCTTATTATTATTATTTCGTAATTTTTTCCCAAACTTCGCAGAGTTTTTGAAAAAAAAGTAAATTTTCGTCTTACAAAATGGAGACTTCATTAAAGTTTTCGTACTTTTAATATGAAAATACCTTTGGCTGAAATACGCCATATTATGCCGTAAACTGTATTTTAATAGTTAATAAGAGTGGGAAAATATTTTCATGCGATAAGCCATGAAAATACATTGAATAAGAGAAAAAAATTATTTAAATTTTAATCTTGGGGAAACTTTTAAAAGATGTGAACGAAGGAAATGGTACTATATATATATATATATATATATATATATATATATATATATATATATATATTGTATATATATATATATATATATATACAGGGTGGGCCGTAAGTTTCCATACATAGGAAAAATAAACATTTTTTTATGGACAACCATTTTTATTATATAATATGCTCTACATGGTTGCCATTGTTTTGAAACACATTTCAATACGTGTTCCCAGATCCCCAGATCTCACCCCCCTTGATTTCTATCTTTGGGGTTGGCACTTGAAGGCCAGAGCTGGGCACTTGCGGCATATTTTGCGGTACTGCGGTACTACCAACTACCAAACCGGTACCAAACCGGTACGCGGAAATTTGAATGCGGTAGCGGTACTGCGGTACTTTCAGCGATCCTTTGCGGTACTGCGTTATGCGGTCCCGGTTTGGTAGTTTGGTAGTACCGCAGTACCGCAGTACCGCAAAATATGCCGCAAGTGCCCAGCTCTGTTGAAGGCCATGGTGTATCAGGAAAAGATACGAGACATAAATCATCTAAAGGAACGTATCACCAACGCCATTACAAGTGTTGGTTTTCGTCGTCGTCGTTGGGCCTAGGCAAGCTACGGCTTGGGACCGTAGCGCATCTATCCGGTATAGGTTAACCTGGATGATGTAGCCATAAGCACTGCCGCTGGTTAAGTGCCAACCAGTGATTATCTCACTAGCCGTATTGAGTCCGTTAGGCGAAACTGCGACAGTACCAAGGATGGAAAATATAACCCTTGGATTTCTATTATTTATTTGCAAAATGGACATGGTATTAGATTAAAATAATTATTTGAATATAAATAATTAACTGACAATTGTGATATATAATTAATTATGTTTACATACAATAAAATAATACAGTATACATAAAATTAGTATTAATGTGGTTTACAATTTAATTATGATGGGTAACTAATTTAAAATGAATTTATAGCTATTCCGAAATTCAAGACGGTAAAATTTAACATTTATATTGAAACTAAAATAAGAGTATTCACTACACACTCCCCCACCAGAGAGGAAGTTCAAAGAGTTCCGAACGACACAGATTTCCCCTGGACCTTTTTGGTAGCTACATGTACCTCGCTTAAGGTTGATTCCAAAAACGCAGGCTTAAGACGATCGATAGAAACCTTGTCGACCTTGGAACCGCGCTGGATGAGAAATGATTTGCGCGTACGTCGGAGAACTTCATAGGGCCCGTCATATGGACATTGGAGAGGCCGTTTTGGGACAGGTACACGAACGAAAACGTGGGTGCAAGACTGGAGGGCTGGGGAAACAAAGATGTTCTGTTGGCTAGTCAATCGAGGGGGAACAGGCTGAAGGGACTGCATGTGAGAGGAAAGTGTTTGAGCGAATTCCGTAGGATCACATGACTTATCCCCTGCAGTGAAGTAGCCACCTGGTAGCCGCAGTGTTGTTCCATAGACTAGTTCAGCCGCTGTAGTCTTCAGATCACTCTTAAATGCAGAGCGAATACCAAGCAACACGAGTGGAAGCTTATCCATCCAATGGGAGTCTTCGTGACACATAAGGGATGACTTCAGCTGGCGATGGAAGCGTTCGACGAGGCCGTTAGCTTGCGGATGATACGCACAGGTATGCGCATGTACTGTACCCAACAAGCTGGTAAACTTCTTCCAAAGCGAAGACTCAAATTGGCGACCTTGGTCAGTGATGACTTTTGTCGGCAATCCAAATCTTGATACCCATCCATGAAGAAAGGCTCTTGCAACAGTGTCCGCTTGGATATCAGGAAGTGGGATGGCTTCAGGCCATCTGGAAAAGCGGTCGAGACAGGTGAGCAGATAACGTTGGCCTTGAATCACTGGAAGAGGGCCAACAATGTCTACATGAATTACCTCAAATCGCTGGGATGGGGGCGGAAATGCGTCAAAGGGGGACCTGGTGTGCCTTTGGACTTTGGCACGCTGGCAGGCAAGGCACGTTTTGGTCCAATGTTTGACATCCTTCCGCATCGAGGGCCAAACAAAGCGAGAGGTAACCAGGTGTTGCGAAGCACGGATACCAGGATGGGAGGGCTTATGAAGATCCGTGAAGACTGCTTGTCTGTGACATGGAGGGACATAAGGGCGAATAGCAGCTGTTGATACGTCGCAATAGAGGGGCACAGACAATCCTGGCATACTCATTTTCTTGAGGGAAAGTGAGTGAGTGGAGTCTTCTCTGAGCAGGTCTTGTAGTTCCGTATCCTTATCTTGATCCTGTGCAATAGCATTCCACAGTGTAGAGCTGAGGGTAACAGAAGTAATCTCTATTCTTGAAAGTGCATCCGCTGGAGTGTTCAAAACACCTTTGATGTGGCGGATATCTGTGGTAAATTGCGAGATATAATCGAGTTGCCTGATGACTCTGGGAGAGTGGTTACAGCTGTTTTTATTGAAGACAGTGACCAAAGGTTTGTGGTCGGTAAAAACACAAAACTCTCGGCCTTCAAGGAAATGTTGAAAATGCTTCACGTTTAAGTAAATAGCAAGAAGTTCACGTCCGAAAGCACTATAACGCGTTTGGGCTGGCTGCAGCTTTTTCGAGTAAAACGCGATGGGTGCTTGTTGACCGTTAATGGTTTGTTCCAACACCCCACCGATCGCAACATCTGATGCATCAACCGTCAGAGTTAGGGGGGCATCACTGATAGGAAATGACAGAGACAATGCCCTATTGATAGCATTTTTGGCATTGTCGAACGCCTGTAAACTATCGCTACACCATACCAATTTCGTTACCTTGCGTTTGTGTGTGATCATAGCGTGTAGAGGAGCAAGAACACTGGCACAGTTTTTAATGAACTTGTGGTAATAATTTACCAAACCTAGAAATCGACGTAACTCACGCTGATTATTTGGCATAGGGTAATTTTTTTATCACTTCACACTTGTCCTGAAGGGGGTAATTCCGTGCTGCGAAATCGTGTGACCAAGAAATTCCAAGGTTGGCTGTGCAAACACACACTTAGATGCATTAATAGTAACACCGTATTGTTCTAAGCGTTGAAGAGGAGTGAAAGATGTTCCTTATGTTCCTCTTCCGTTGAGCTGGCCACAAGCAAATCATCGATGTAGGATAAACAAAGTCTAAGCCTCTGGTGACCTCATCTATAAACCTCTGAAAGGTTTGCGCAGCATTCCGTAGCCCGAACGGCATCTTCACAAATTCGAATAACCCAAATGGTGTACAAACTGCAGTCTTGGGAATATCCGAAGGCTCTACGGGAATGTGGTGGAAAGCCTTAACGAGGTCTATTTTACTGAAGATAGATTTGCCGTGGAGAAGAGAAGTAAAGTCTTGGACATTTGGTACCGGATATCGGTCCGGGATGGTTGTCGAATTAAAAAACCGGTAATCCCCACATGGTCTCCAGTCTCCTGACTTCTTCTGGACCAGGTGTAGGTGAGAGGACCACTGCTTTTGGAAGGTCTTATTATCCCAAGATCTATCATAAGCTGGAATTCCGATTTGGCAGCTTTCAGTTTGTCCGGGCAAGACGTCTGGGTTTTGCAAACACGGGGGACCTTTTTGTTGTAATGTGATGGGTAATGGTGTGCTTAATGGTATCACCCATCTGCATCGGTTGAAGAATTCCTGGATATCGCTGGAAAGGCACTGGTACATGGAATTAGGGGGAACGAGGGAAAGTGCAGAGTTCGAGGCGTCCGGAAGGGCAACCTGTTTGGCAAGAACAGAAAGCAGTGTGGCCTGGTCGCATAAGCGTCGCTTGTCAAGATCCACCAGGAGTTTGAAATGCTGGAGGAAGTCAGCGCCGATTATGGGATGCTGCACTTGAGCACAGATGAAATCCACTTGAAGGATCGGTGAAGGCCCAAGTTTAGTTCACGCGACTGAGTACCGTACGTGGGTATGCGTGAACCGTTAGCAGCGTATAGAGGCGGAGATTCCGAGTGCGTATGACCAGATTTTTGAGGGAATACACTGACTGACGCTCCGGTATCGACCAAGAAATTGACACCAGAGTTCCTGTCCTTTATGAATAACAGGTTGGCAGTGCGAGTACTAGACGCCATTAGGACTCGCTGCTGGGTTTTCCGACGAAAAATTGCAAGGGGAGATGCACTTCCTAGCCTTCTTTCCAAATTTCGAGTGGTAGAAGCAGATCTTCCCGGAACTCGAACGATGCCTCTTCGTAAATCTTGACCGAGAATGGCTTCTTTGCCGTTGATTTTGTAGCAGGGAACAAACGTGGTTGAGTTGTTGACTTAACTCTTCCACTTTCAACTCCAGTTCCGATTGTGTGTTCACGTTGTTGACCGAGAGCTGTGTCAATCTCCACTACTTTGTCGGCAGTTTCTGCTAGTTTATCAACTGGAGTAGCGGATCCATAGTGGCCAAGACACGCTGAGCTGATGGAGGAAGTTTCTGCAAGAACAACTGTCTAAAGATGTCCTTATCGAAGGTTTGTGCGCGTTCGCCTAGAGCGCACTGCATAGCCCTCAGCATTTGAGTGGCTTACGGTCTCCAAGTTCTTCTTTTGAGATTAACTGATGTAGTTTCTCACGCTCTGAGACAGTGGTGCGGCACAGGATGGCAGACTTCAGATCGTTGTATGGGTCCTCACTCGTGGAAGTAGACACGATGACGTCACGGACTTCAGAGATGATGCTCGCTGGTAGAGAGGACAAAACATGATCGTATTTTGTCCTGCTAGCGGTGATCCTTCCCAAGTTGAATTGTGATTCCACTTGGTGGAACCAAATAAATGGATCAACCGGCCAGAAGACGGGGAGCTTTACGCTCAAGTGGGAGATGGCACCAGCGTCGTCAGCATCTTCTCCTATGCTTGCTGACGTACAAGCAAGACGACAAGTTACCAACGAAGGAGTGGAGGTTGAGACGAGCGCAGGCACAGAGCGCACGGCAGGGGTGAGGGGCAGAGGGCACGAGCGACGTTGCAGTCTGGTCCTAGTCGCTCGGGTGAAGGGGGTGATGGGCACGAACGACGTTACAGTCTACTCCTAGCGTTCGGTTAAAAGGGGGGAATCAACTCCGGGGTCACCAATTGTTGGTTTTCGTCGTCGTCGTTGGGCCTAGGCAAGCTACGGCTTGGGACCGTAGCGCATCTATCCGGTATAGGTTAACCTGGATGATGTAGCCATAAGCACTGCCGCTGGTTAAGTGCCAACCAGTGATTATCTCACTAGCCGTATTGAGTCCGTTAGGGCGAAACTGCGACAGTACCAAGGATGGAAAATATAACCCTTGGATTTCTATTATTTATTTGCAAATGGACATGGTATTAGATTAAAATAATTATTTGAATATAAATAATTAACTGACAATTTGATATATAATTAATTATGTTTACATACAATAAAATAATACAGTATACATAAAATTAGTATTAATGTGGTTTACAATTGAATTATGATGGGTAACTAATTTAAAATGATTTATAGCTATTCCGAAATTCAAGACGGTAAAATTAACATTTATCTTGAAACTAAAATAAGAGTATTCACTACACAAGCATAACGTCAACTGTGCTAATGCGTGTTCATCACAGTGGGGAACACGTATTGAAATGTGTTTTCAAAACAATGGCAACCATGTAGACATATTATATAAATAAAATGGTTGTCCATAAAATTTTTTTATTTTTCCTATGTATGGAACTTACGGGCCCACCCTGTATATATATATATATATATATATATATATATATATATATATCGCTGAAAGTTACGTTCGCTATTATTCGGTGCTATCTTTGGAATCACTTTCTTCCTACGTGTAAATAGCTACTACTTTGTTGTAGATGTTTTGGGGAGTTCAGTTTAGGTTAGAATAGGATATATAATATATATATATAACCTAACCTAACCTAACCTAAAATAAAATAAAAAAACTGGGTGTAAAATCCTGAGATAGCATGAATTTGTAGTAATTTGATTTCCAGTTTTTTTAATTAAAATCCTAACGCGAGTGAAATTCGAAAAAATAATCATTATATATGGTAAAAAAAGCGCACTTTCTAAACTTTTTAATGGACCTCCCTCCTCCCAACCTTACTGCAAGCAAAAGCGATTAAAAATTTAAAAAAAAAAAGCGTGTTGGGACTAATTTAAATTCAATGACCACCGACGAAAATGTAGAAGAAATGTTATATATATATATATATATATATATATATAATGTGTGTGTGTTATAGGGAATCTGTGTAATTAGGGATTTCATGTAAGGTTAAAAGTCGTGATATTTTCGTTAGTTTTAACAAAAATATCACGACTTAACCTAATCAATCGTCAAAGGCATGTAAGGTTGACCTTACATGAAATCCTTGAACATTTTAGGGATTTCATGAAATCCCTAGTTACACAGATTCCCTGTAACATATATACATAGTCATAAAAGACCAAGTTATATCTACACACACGCACACACACACACGCACACACACATATATATATATAACGTTTTACGTTTATTTCCTGGTGAAATAGTGACAGGAAACTAAAATGGTGGTCAAACTGTGAGGCAAACATCAAATCCCTGTAAGCTCGCCGCTTAAGCTCTATTCGAATAATATATATATATATATATATTATATATAATATATATATATATATATATATATATATCAACTATATAACTGTGCCAGCAGTTTCTTCTGCCTCAAGCCTTTCTTCAACAACTGCACTTCTGCAGCGACTCCTTCTGCCCATTGTTTCATCGATATCGCTCTCACCACTTCACATAAAGGCTTTCTTTGTTTATCGACACAGCCAGCCGCGACCAAGTTGATGTCACACCGCACCTTGAGTTGAAATCTCTCGCAGGTTTCAACCTTCAGTTGAGCTGACGCTATTCAGGATGTCAGACTTAATTTAACAAGGCTCTACACGCCCTTGTGCCATTCCCCTTTAACCATAATGACTATATTTGCTCGTGCGTTATTATTATATTATTATTATTATTATTAGTAGTATAGTAGTAGTAGTATATACTGTATATTCAAGTCATCATTCAAATGTCATTAAATACCGCCCATTTGTCCTTCATTACAATTATTATTAGTATAATGTATTCAGATCATCTTCAAACGTCATCTTAATATCGGACATTTGTCCTTCATTGCAATTATAATAATGTATTCAGATCATCTTCAAATGTCATCTTAATACCGGACATTTGTCCTTCATTACATATAACCTTTATTCTTGATAATTCAATCAGCATATGTAATTACCCAATTTAGTTCGAGCATTGTAATGTAATTATATCATTTACTCGTTTGTTGTTTAGTTAAAGGAAAATCTACGACGAATCTTCTTAATCACCTTCAATAGCATTTATTTTATTTGATCGAAAGATCAGTTGGTGACCTCAACCCTCAATCAATCCTTGATTACTTTAATTACTCTAGTTACAATTATTATAGGGCCTACTGTCAATTGATCCTATAAATACCTGTCGTGGTCTTGTTTTTGAAAAGTGACATGAAGTAAAAGTTTTAAAAAATAGTAAAGTATAAAAAGAATGTAGATGTAGCGACAGCTTCTTCACCCTCGAGCATTTCTTCAAAAGCACACATCAGCCATTTCTTCAGCAGACGCCTGCAGACATTTTACACGTTTTCATGCTTTCACAAAGCCTTTTGTTTCCCTCGAAAGTCTTTCTTCCTTTCCATGTAAGGTTTTCTTTGTTTAGCGACAGAAAGCCGCGACCAAGATGAGATCACTTCGCACCTTCCGTCGAGATTCCTTCGCAAGCGACCCTCAGTTAAGCTGCGTTTACTCTCGCAAGATGTTCAGGCCTATATTCATTATTTGACTGAAAGCACTTCTAATTTTCAAATTTTTAATCACTTACGCTTATGTTAAGGTAGTGTGGGAGGGCATTAAGAAGTTCGGAGAAAGCAGTTTTTTACCTTACACACAATGATTATTTTTTTAAATTTCACTCGCGTTAGGATTTTAATTAAAAAATTTGAAATCAAATAACTCATCCTTCATGCTACCTAAGGCTTTTACACACTCTGATTTGTTTTAAGTTAGGTTAACCTAACCTAACTTCAGGAAAGTATCTCCTACAAGAAAGTTCGTCCGATATGCAAAATAGGAGTTAATCTGTTTAAGCGTCACTTTTTGCACTTTCATACGCACCGATACATGATATAACTCGTCCGTAATGCTTAAGAAGTTAATGGGTAAAAAAGTGGCTTCCTGTTGGTGCTGCTTGGGGATTTAAGATAATTATTAAAAAATGTTTTTATCTCGAGCAGTGGGGGACCACATTGTCTCCAGACCTCTGTATGACTAACATCCTATTTGTCATGTCTTATGGCCGGTCTGATTAACACATTGTAAGCAAAAAAATTAACAATGATTTTTTTTAGTTTCTTTTCTTATTTATTTTTGTTATTTTCATGAGCATTTTTAGAATAATATAAATTGTATCAAAGTTTAACCAAGTTTTTTACAGTTAAGAGTTTTAAGTTCTTTGTATCGTGAAAACTAAAGTTAAACTCTCTTTACCAATTTATTTTTTTTTTAGTAAAAAAAAAACTTGCAATGCTAATATTACAATTATACCCTTAAGAGATTTTTATCATTCCTTCTTAATACTTAAACTAATGAGGGTGTCATCTATAGAATTCCTCGTTACGATTGTTCGAGCAGCTATTTAGGTGAAAGTGTGGACCTTGATAGGAGGATTTATCAGCATAAATACGCTTCACCCACTGGAATTCGAAATGGTTGTATTGTTAAGCATGTAGAAGAATTAAACCACAGGATTAACTTTGATGAAGCCTATTGCAGATTCCTCATTTTGAAGAACGTCAACTTTTGTAATATTTTATTTTAAATAATTCAAATAAATTTAATTCTAATAAGTGTTTTTAATTTAGATACATTCTTTGGATTTACTTGGTTGGGTTCCAAGCCTCAAACATTTTTTGAAAAAGACTTCGCCCATCTGAGTCACCGCCATATATATATATATATATACTATATATATTCTTTTTTATTTTATTTTTTTCAGTCTATCTTTAGAAACCGACCAAGGAGGTTGGACTGAAGGGCCCCTCTTTTTTTAAACTTTCTTTTCAATTTTTTATCTTTGATATTATTTTTGTGTGAAGGGGAATTTTACTGTACTACTGGAAGTGTTTTCCCTATATTTCTCTTATTCATTGTATGTATGTATGTACACATATATTTCTTTTTCTTGGAAGCTGCAAAAAGACAATGCAACAATGATACTACCTCGAACACGGGAAAGTAGAACTCTCCTTGTCTTTACCTCTCTACTCGAGGTTGGGTGGGGCGGCTTGATTCTGCAAGAGTTGCATTTTCATCTGTAGCGCGGGAATGAACAGTGATTGAACACTCCTGCACCGCACGTTTTACTTTAGTCCCGAGTATATATGTGAAATATATATATATATATATATATATATATATATATATATATATATATATATATATATAATGCGAGATGTGAAATATACATATATATATGAAAATTTACTCAGTGGGACCTGCGGTGCTGGGGCCTTCGGCCTCAGTAATTGGGGACCTGCGGCCCCCCAGTTACTGAGGAGTCAATTATTCGGTCAATAAGACTATAAAAAAGAACGCACCAATGAAAATCTTAACACGAAATAGTAAAAAGTTGAAACAAAGCACAGTGCATTTATTTCTACGTTCATAAATACATGGTGTCTACAGACGAACGTACAAGATTGCCTTTTTATAGTATAAAAGATATTGGTTTCCTGGATAGTGTCGTGATAAGATGCTGTACTTGAGACTGAAGTAAAACGCAACGCAGAGGAGAGTTCGTTTCCGGGCTGCAGATGAAAACGCAAGATAAAATGAGTTTCGCTTAAAAACTGCACTCGTGAAATAAATAATATATATATATATATATATATATATATATATATATATATATATGTGTGTGTGTGTAGCAAAAACTCCTTTCAAGTGAAGTTTTTAAGCGAACTCGTTTTATCTTACATTTTCATCTGCAGCGCGGGAATGACACTCCTTTGCACCGCACGTTTTACTTTAGTCCCGAGTGTATATATATATATATATACACATTATATATATATATATATTATATGGGAATGAACTCAGAATGGTCCCCTGTAGCATGGTTAGGTGCTTTAAACCCTAGATCCATGTCCCAAAGCTGGATCCTGTCTGCTTTGCAGATAGCTGGTGAGGAAAGCTATATTTATGGGACCTCTTTGCGAGTGACCCGTTGCCCACGTCGGGCTAGCATCATGAAAAAGAAAAACTATGGTATTTGTCATTTACCATTACTTATTCGGACTATAGTGGATTTAATTATCCCAGAAGAGTTCCTTGTTCCATGCACTGTCTGTGTGTATCATATATATATATATATATGTGAAAATTATTTCACAAAAGTAACACGTGAAAAATATTTATGATGAATAAAACCACGAAGGAAAGGAAACACAGAATGGTGCTCAAGCGCTTTCGTCTAATGACATCCTCAGGAACACTGAGGATGTCATTAGACGAAAGCGCTTGAGCACCATTCTGTGTTTCCTTTCCTTCGTGGTTTTATTCATTATATATATATATATATATATATATATATATATATATATATATATATATGAAAATTATTTTACGAAAGTAACACGTGAATAATATTTATGATGAAAATAACCACGAAGAAAAAAGGAAACAGAATTCTGTTTCCTTTTTCCTTCGTGGTTATTTTCATTATATATATATATATACGATAATTAACCTCTTAACGACCGAAGTTTTTGTAAGGATAAGTTGAGTGCGTGTACTGGAAACGGTACATATTCGACCCAGTGGTCCAAAAGAGGTTAAGGGTGTTAATACGTACGATCATATTATGTGCCTTTTATTATAGATGAGGGCGATAAAGTTTGTAAAAAAGAGAAAGTCACGTGGTTGTAATTAATAAGGTAAAATGAATTAATACTAAAAAGATGAACTTGCGCACAAATTGTTTTGAGGTTATTTCGTTCTTTTAACGAATAAAAAGAGATTGAAAATTCTTGTTTTGAACCCGACTGAAAAATTCAGATCCAGTGACGTTACGGCGTTAATACCTTATAGTAGACGTTCACAAACGTTTTTGGCTCAAGGCACACTAGTGCCATGGAGGATTTTCGTCTCTCACTGTTTAGTATTCAGTCTACCCCCTCTCTCACTCCTGTACAGTTTCCGTATGGACATAATAAATCACGTGTTTTGTTTCATTTGAAATTTGGCTTTGTTCAGTAACTTTCAAAGTTTGTTAATTAATTTTCTCATTTGCATCGAATTTCGGGGTACAACCAGGTTAGGAAACGCTGCCCTATAGTGTAGGGCATATTTGGGACTGTTTAGCCTCCTTCGCAGCGGCAAAGGTCATGTGACGAAGGGGACCTAGAGCCTTACGTGGGATCCTTACCATCTAAAGGTCGTTACATCACCTGAATGCAGAAGACGGTTACACACCCAGTTACTGAACAGACCTAACGTCGCTTAACCTCGCTCATTGAACGAGAAATGTAATGATTAAATTGTGTTGTTTAACCTCTTTCGCAACGTCTAAGGTCATATAACGGAGAGGATATACAACTTTACGTGGGATCCGAACCACGGGTTGCTACATAATCTGGACACAGATAACGGTCTCCCATTCAGTTACTCTCCAAGCCTAATGTCGCTTAACTTTACTGATCGACGGGAAGCGGTATCACAACACCCACCACGACGTAGCCTTCGTGTAGGACAACTAAAAATGGTATCGATTCTAAATAAAAAGAAAAGGAAGGACAACGTTCGTACGAATCCTTCGTCTAATCTTGAGTTAAGAAATTATTTATAGTACTTCCTTCTCCTTTCTCGTGATTAGAAGTTAATTGTGTCATTCGTTTTGTTCAGGTGTGTCTCGAACTTTTCTGGTTGCTTTTTGTTTTTAGGCGTAGATTAATTGTAACTTCTGTTTCCGCCCGATACCAAATAAATGTTGATCATATCGTGTGAATTATTTGGTCTCTGACTTGGTTCTCAGTTTCCCATCTTGAAACGGATACATTTGAAGCTTCAAATCGTAGATAATTCATTTAAGATATAATTTAGCCACACTGATTCAGAATTCAGCCGTTAAATTTGTTAAATTATTAAGCGTATATAAGACGCTTAGCGATAACCTTCAGCATTTTATTCCTATAAATGTAGCTTAGTGTGACTATAAATGTAGCTTAGTGTGACTATAAATGTAGCTTAGTGTGACTATAAATGTAGCTTAGTGTAATTGTAAATGTAACTTAGTGGTCTTGAGTGTCAGAATTTTTGTTGGATAAACACTAACAAGCAGAAAATTAGTTATTTCTTTCTTCCCCTAACAATGACACAATAATCCGTTTAAAACTCCTTAACCGACCAGTTAGAATTAAAAATATATTGAAGCAGAAGCTAAGTAACGAAAGTGTCAAACGTACGTACTTTTATTGCACAGGGTGCTTCAATAGTCAAGGATCGTAGGAAATATAGAATTTTTGAAACACCCTGTACAATAAAGATACATCCGTTAGTTTTGGCCATTACCCCGACAATGATCCTATGGCTCAAAGAAATCCCTTACGTACACCATAAACCGAAGATAAACACGAACCATATAGAAACATGATGCGTAGATCTTCGGCAGATCGAATGAATGCACGTTGGTATAGAAATGGCTAATAAAACTTTTCACTATTCTGACGGCGTCGACAGTTCAATACAATGATTTTAGTGTGATGGGATGGACGTGTTTATTAGGATGGTGGGAAGGCTTTATTTGGTGTTCATAGAGAGACGCGTCTCAATTCTGCTAAATATCCACGTTTGAAAATCATCTAACATGATGTTAGGCAGTCAAATACACGTGTGTTCTATTTATATGTAATTGGCAGCATATCACATCTCGAAACGGATCACAACGAAAAATACACGACAGCTCTTGAGAGCGAAAAGCTGTCGTTGAGAGAACCACATACACTATTCTCTATGTAGCTTTTTATTTTTCATATATATATATATATATATATGTGTATGTGTGTGCGCGCGCGCGCGCGTTTCCTAATCGAGGTGGCACGAAATTTTGTGATGGACAAAAATAAGAAATTGAAAAGTTACTGAACACGTAAATTTCGTATGAAATAAAACACTCGCGATTTATTATGTCATACAGAACTGTATATGCTCAGTTAAAGGCAACATTGGGGTGCCTTGAGCCAGAAAAATTTAAACCATTGTATTTATACCACCTAACCTAACCTAATCCAACCTAATCTTACCTTACTTTACGTTAACTTTACCCGCAAACGCGTTTCATGTGTCCTAAATTTGACGATTCTATCGAGAATTCGATCTACATATATTACGTTCCTTCTCCGCCGGTGAAAGTCATGCCATGAACCCTTTTGAACATATTTACGCAGAAAGAAACGCATGTTCAAATTGAAATAAAAGTGTTTGGTCTCAAAAATATTTCAACATTCATGTATTCGACGAGCCTAAATATTTTCGAAATTTCCATACGAGTATTTTCAAAAAAAAAAATGAAAACAAAAAAGGACTTTTCATTTTCAGTTTGAGAATTTCTAGCGAAATACATCAATATATTCAGAAAACATGGCGAGAAATTTATTCATATAAAAGGTTCTCCTTCGAACAGGATATTAAATTAACTTAAATATTTACTTTAAGTTAAAAATACTTTTATTTTAACCGTAATACTTAGGAAAACTTTATTCCCGACTAAATTTAAATTATATTTTATGCTAAAATTACAAACAAACTTTCCAAACTACTGAAGTTATTTTCAAAA
The DNA here is from genome assembly GCA_023014485.1 of Bathynomus jamesi. Classification (NCBI taxonomy): domain Eukaryota; kingdom Metazoa; phylum Arthropoda; class Malacostraca; order Isopoda; family Cirolanidae; genus Bathynomus; species Bathynomus jamesi. The sequence continues at coordinate 106,905 of JAJOZX010009002.1, forward strand.
TCATTTGCTACTCGAATGGAGAACTCTGAGCGACGAATGGTATGATTACTTGAAGTGAAATGCTCTCTGATGGCTGATTTCATTGGTTTTGTCAAGTGCTGTTGTGTTCGCATATGCAAGTGGAAAGGTGACAGGCACTTTTTCCAACGTATCTGACGTCACAGTTCATACATTTATATTTATAAATAAATAAATAAATAAAATAAATTATATGCGAACACAGAATCAGGAATTTTGTCTTTAACTTTAAACAGGCTAGCAACTGTATTATTTGAAGAGGAAACGCATCTACAGTAATTCGAAATTGGGGGTATTTACATTTCAATTGGTTGGTTAATTTGCGCTTTAGTTCGAATCTAGTATGCGCAAGAAATGGTAATTTGAAATTAATATTTGTTTTGGTATCGTTAGTTTTAGTTGATTAATTATTGATATTGTAAATAATAATAATAATCTTTATTGAGAAATAACACATTACGTAAGATATACATTACTTTCATACTGGTTTACACAATGTTGGCATTAACGTATAATTTTTGTAGTTTAATTACAATATTCTTATTTGAATATGTCGTTGGGAGGCATGACAGCTTTTCAGGCAAAAATCTTTGAGATTCATTTCTCTTTTTACAAAGGAAAATGTCAAATATAAATAGAATTTGTGGAAAATAAAATAGAGTTGCATTTAATTAACTCTGTCATTACGAATGAAAATTGAAATGATCTTGAATTGAAATAAATATTATTCAACTCCCCTCGAAATATATTATCAGTAATGAAGGAAGGGAAATCATTGGATATAGAAAGTTTTAGCAGGAAATCCAGCTCGTCAGTAAACAATTTATAATTAGAACATTTTTATAGGCTCTATCAAATAATGTACGGAGTAAATTGATTTTAAAGTTGATAGGCAAGAACGAGTTAAACTTAGTTGTTAAGCCAGTAAATGTTGGTTTTCTGTAAACGGATGTTAGAAATCACCTGGAATTTCCGATAGAGTTACGTGGAAAAACTGTAACCTTCCACCGTTTTCCACCTCGGGTGTAAACTGTAAATTGGGATGTAAGCCATTTAAGTAATTAAGAAATTGTTATAGGTGAGATGATGATGGAAATAGTAGAAAAGCATCATCTACGTGTCTTTGATAGAGATAAGGTTTAAAGCTTAATGAGCAGTTGTCCAGCTACACTTTCTCATAATGACGCATGAAGGGTCGGACCCAGGGGGCTACCCATTATTACACTTTCCAACTGTTTATAAAATTTAAAGTAGTTGTTGAAATTGTGACCCATGCATTCTTTGAGCAGTATCATTATTACTGAACAATTCATTCATTATTATAGTCAAGGTTTCATTTAAAGGAACATTTGTACATACTTGCCAACCTTATCGCTTTAGGCGGTAGGCTACCGATTTTCACACTATCAACATGAACAACATGCAAATAATATCAAACCTTTTATGCTCAGAATGCACTAGCGTGCGTCATTTAAGGCTAGATTTTCAAAATTTTAAAAAATTGCCCTCACATGGCTGGTCAGGGACTTTGCGCAAGAACCTGTCCTGCTGGTTCCTGAAATATATAATATTTGCATAACCTTACAATCCCGATAGTATTTTCTGGACTCCCTGTATATGCAAGTGAGATTCTGTTGCCAAATAGTGTTACGTTCTCTTTCGCTTTATATTATTTTCATTGCTTCAGTTTCAGTAAAGGGCGCACCATCTTCATTAAGATCTTTATTCCTAATGCAATTCATCCCTTTCTATTCCTTCGAGACGATATCGCGTTTTGTTGTCGACATGGAGTTCCCAAACTTATTTTCTTCAGTACCACTTATAGTATGAAGGAAAACTTACCGTGCTATCACCTTCACTTTTTTTTTTTTTTTTTTTTTTTTTTTGCAGAACGGATCTATACAGAGGGTTGACAAAAGTAAATAGACACCACGATGTTTGTCCTCGCGAAAAAATGTCGAAGCTCATCAATGGAATGTCAGAACGTGTGTTAGTTTTACATAATACAAAAGGGAAAGCAACACGATTTTAAATATTTAAATATCGGTAAATCTGTTATTTTCTTAACTTTCATTATCAAAAAAAAATATGAAAACAAAAACAGTGTCTATTTACTTTTGGCAAACCTCTGTATGTTACCATTATTTTACAGGCATTCGTAATTAAACTATCCTTGGTATAATAAATAAAGTGTGTAACTCAAAAATAGTTTGTAATTTATTATTACGTACAACTAAGCAGTGGGTTACGGATCACCGGGTCAATGGGTGAGTATGGGTCACTTACTCCCAAACATCAAACATTCGACCTGGTGACCCGTAAAAATTAATAGTACATCTCTAAATACGTTTGCAATTGTTTATATGTATATAGTCTCAGATCAGTGGCCCAAATTTTATTACACAGTTAAATTTTAATTTAAACATAAAGTGGGATTAGCTTAGTTCCATTAAGCTTTTCAAAATAGGCTATTTGCATATAAATATGACTGTTATTCTCATTTGATCAGTATCCAAAATAATTACTTTTCCCTCCCACCACTCTAAGTCCAGCCTCACACAAGACCGTCTTGCGACTCACCACTGACAACTCGAATCACGTGTGATTTTACATTGACAGCATGGAAGCCCCCCCACCCTCCCCTTCTGTCAATATAAACCCACACGCGACTTGTCATCAATCGTGAGTCGCAAGATGATCCTGTGTGCGGCCGACCTAAGACATAAACCTATTCCAGTTCAGTTTAATATCCGATAATTCTCTCTCCTACAACACTGTTTTCATCGGTCCCTCCAAAATTTCCGAGGAAGTAAAAAAGTTAGAATACAGTTTTACGCGTTGCGTACTGTCACTCTAAATAAGCAAACTTTAGAAGAACTAAATATGTCCATACTAAAATGGTGAATGGCTGTTTTATGCCATTTCATACAGTTGATAATGTGCACTTTTGTAATTTTATGAAATCGGAACTAAATATGGTAACGTCAATGCGGATAATGGATGTCCTTTATGAGAGGAAAACGATCCAAAAACAGACGGTTGATACAGTGAAAAAGGAAGAGAATAAAGCAAGTATTCGAAGCCACGCGAAAAGACTGCTGCTCAGTCATGTATGAGTAGTGATAGACCTATGTACTGATTCAGTTATTGAAAGTAGCTACTTAGAACTGACACTATTTTGGATAGGAGAAGAGGTAGATAATCTTTCCCAATGGGATTTGAGATGTGGAATGTATATGTTCAATCATTTTACAGAAAGAAAGGCTGCTGAGCATATATAGAACAAACAATTGCTGAAAGTTTACACAGTGCAGAGCTGGGTCCAGAATTACTTTCAGTCATAATTGACAAAGTAACAAATATTATTGCAGCTACACACCAGAAGGAATATGCACGTCATTGACTACTTACAGCTACTGGAACAGCGTGGAATCATGACAAAAATGTTTGCATTGATTTGACCCAACTAGACCCATCCTGTCAGAAACTCGTGCAGTTTATGAAAAAGAGCTTTGGTATTCAGTCAAACCTAACAATAACATTGAAGCAAGATGGAACAACTAAACCTTGGCGTTCTCTAACCAAAATGATGGATTCGAAATTGAAGAACATTGATAACGAAAAAAAAAAAAAGGATTGTCAGGAATGCTACAAAGTTGAAAGAAAGAAGAACTTCTCAGCGACATTATCAGAACTTTGCTGAAAGCTGCTTTTGATATGCTGAAAAACAATGTGTCGATATTTGACACCTTTGAGCATAGGAACATACCAACAATTTACTTGCTACATGGTACTTGGGCTAAATATTTCGTACATAATGCTGGTGAAATTTGAAGGTTAAAGAAAGAGTTCGTGGACTCTTTGGATGGAAAAGTTTGGACAAACATCATACAGCTTCATTTTACTGCTACGTACACGTCGATCCTTCACTGATAGACTTTAAATTTTGTGAGGATGAAAACGATCGAAAGAGTTTTGACATGGTCAGCTAAAAATGGGGTTAAGAACATTTTCGAAATGTGTAACCGTTTCCAAAAACCAAGACAGAAGAGAAAACATAGAGGAGGCCTATGAGTTCCATGAGGAGTCCCAAATATCGCAAAATCTTTGCCGATTTCAGAGCAGCCAAGCACCACCAGATTTTACCATTTGAAAAAAGAAAAGAGAAAATTGGAAAGCTTAACGAATATAAGTTTAAAAGGCATTTTAACAGAGAAATTAACCATTATTAATGCCTCAACGTCCATTTTTTTCTTCTCTCCTGACGGTGACCCGAGATTTTTAACGCTTACCATCAAAGGCAGCAAAACAGTTATTATTAATTCAACGTTCCAGTTCTGAATCCGAGCATCATTTTTGAACAGGTGGGAAAAAATCCCAAAATAGTTTCACGTTCGAAAATGTCTACACGAGGTTTCCAGAGCCCCACTCTACCAAACATGTGGAAACTTTTTCAGTCATATTTTTATAGATCTATTTAGTGCTAAATAGGACCGATATGGAGTTAGATATTAAATACCTAAACTTAAATTAATTATATTCACAGTTAAATTTACAATTTTTACTCCCCAAAAAATTTACAATTAGGAAGTTACACAAACGAAATATGAAACTCGTACATACATTAACACATAATTAGAATTTAGCATTTTAAATTATATAAAAATGTTCATATTAATATGATTATAGGAATATATTTTAAGTGCAATAACTGTGCTTTTTACTTTTTATCGTATTTAAATGCTGTTCTTACACTAAAAAAACATTTGGATCACCTGAAAATCAGGGCCCCCAGCCTTCTTTAGTTAGCTAACTAACGAAAATATTACGAGCTAACCTAACCAATCGTTAGGTCAACTGTACGCCCTTGATGATTGGTTAGGTTGTGATATTTTCGTTAGTTAGCCTTATAAAGCTAACTAAAGAAGGCTGGGGACCCTGATCTTCAGGTGATCCAAACACTCGTAAGATCTATAGAAGCGAGGGAGTTGAATGGGAAATGGTCAAACAGCATAAATATTGGCCTCGCTTGAGCAAACTTTTTTTGTGGGGATAGGGATTCTGGATGACGTGATCGGTAGGAGCATTGACTCTGAAATCACGTGACGAGGGTTTGATTCCCACTACAGTAGCTCCTAGTTTCCGACTTTATTGCTTCTTCCCCTCTCTATCTAGTGCTAATATATAACAGATTTAACATAAATTATTATACATCCCTTAAATAATTAAAAAAACATGCTTTTGAATACGTAAACGTATTTTTAAACTTATTTTTAAATTTCCTAATTGGGGTAAAGTTGCCAATGGTCGCGTATGGGTCGTAATGTGACGCATTTGACTTAAAAAAAACTTTCCACTAAATACTGTTACAGTGAAGGAAATAAAATTGATGTGAAACATTACTTCTAGAAACAGAATTAATGTTTCACATCAATTTATTTTCTTCACTGTAACAGTATTTTGTGGAAAGTTTTTTTTAAGTCAAATGCGCCACATTAGGACCCATACGCGACCACTGGCAACTTACCCAACTCGTATATTCAGGAAGCACTTTGAAATTTTATCAATGTTATTACTGTTACCAAAAATAATAAAATAATCAAATCAAAAAAGCAGTATTACTAATTAGTAATTTTTTTATGCATTTTAAAAATTTCAAATTTCAAGATGATTTTTTTTTTTTTACGAAACTGTACACGTGATTAGATTTCAGTCTACAGAGTTTTTTTTTATGGTGCGAGGAGGCAGGAACACCTTGATCGTCACTTCCGAAAACGAGGACCACCTCCACATCCGTGGCAGTTCTGAGAAAAGGACTTTACACGAGATTTGTTCCGACATAATTTTCGACAGCCTCGAAAGTCTAGAGCGAAGATGCGTTTTATCCTTACTTGAGATTCGTGGAAAAGCTACTCCATATTAATTAATTTGTTTTTTGTACTTCGTCTTTTTAGGTTAAGAGCAAGCTTTGCGTCAAATTATATAAAAATTACAGTTTACTTACGTTAATGAAGGATCTCGCATATTCTGGCGGCAATGATGTATAATGCGAGATTTGGGGGGCTTAAATTTAAAAAAAAAAATTCTAACCTTCATATATATATATATATAATGATTAATAAAACAAGCAATTTGTCCTACGTACACTTTTACTCTGGACATGACACCCCCATTAAGAAGGCCATATTTTCTTCAATGTTTCTCCGCGCTCTTAGTATCGCCAGTCCGGAATACATCGATGCCGAATTGGAAAAAATCAACGGTATTGGAAGTGATCTGTGCTACCCACCTGCGTTTATGGAATCTTGTCTTAACAAGGCAAAACGAACCTTCTATCGTGTGAATAATAACACTCGCACTTTGTCAAAGAATATTTTAGTACGTCCATTTTTCCCGTGCTTTTTAGGCATTGCTAATGTACTTAAACTTTTGGATATTAATGTAGTATTTTCATATAACAATATTGTGAAAATTATCATAGTGAAAAATAGCCCTACCAATAATTCAGGCATTATCTATAAAATTGGTTGTAAACAATGTGATTCCTTTTACATTGGTCAGACGGGAAAGGATTTGCACACGTGTAAAACAGCATCAATATTCCGTTAGAACGGGACAGTCGTCCAGTGCCCTTTTTGTCCACTTGTCAGAGTTATCCCACTGTATTGATTGGAATAATGCTTCAGTTTTGTTTCACTCTAGCAACATTGTTAATAGAAATATTCTTGAGTCTGCTATTATCCAACTTACAAATAACTTTATCATCAGCCAAGGTCTTTTTCCACTTGATCCTGTTGTTTTGAATTCGTTCAGAACGGATTTAGACAAGAAGGGCAGAGTGCTAAAACTTTGGTAGTTTCCCTTATAAATTTGTATGCTTCTCTTACAATTTTTATTTTTCAATTTTTTATATATATATATATATATATATTTTTTTTTTGTGACCTATATATCATTCAGGCATTATCTATAAAATTAGTTGTAAACAATCCATTTGATCTTGTGTTGAATTCGTCAGAACGGATTTAGACAAGAAGGGCAAAGTGCTAAAATTGGTAGTTTCCTTACAAATTTGTATGCTCCTCCCACAATTTTTATTTATATATATATATATATATATACAGGGTGGGCGGAAAGTAGCTCCCTATTTTGGATTGGTAAAAAAATACGTATATTATCCATTTATTTCAGAAGAAATAATATGAAAAGGTAGGCATACATGGTAGGTTTTCTCTAAATTCAATGTGGGCTCCAACTTTTCCACCAGCTTCTGGAGCCGCCCAGGAATGGCGTCCACTGACTTTAGCAGGAACTCCGGCGGGATGGAGGACATGACTTCCCGAATTCGGTCCTCCAGTTCTTCCAATGTCCTCGGTTGGTGCGGTAGACTTCTTCCTTTACCCACCCCCAAAGAAAGAAGTCGCACGGTTCCGGTGTCAAGTTGGGGCTCCTGGCTGGCCATTGATGTGGACCACGACGACCCATCCAACGCCCAGGGAAGGGCATCCCAGCCACTCACGGACAACAAGAGCGAAGTGCGGAGGGGCGCCATCTTGCATAAATATCAGATCGTCGATGTTCTCCCATGTGCTGACAACCGGCCAGACCTCGTTTCGCAACATAGCAAGGTACCGCTCAGCATTCATGGTGTTGCGCAGAAGGAACGGGCCCACAACCTGATCTGAGGTCATACCACACCACACCGTTACACTGAACCGATTCTGCCGTTTTTCAGCGGTAACCGTGCGACTTCTTTCTTTGGGGTTGGGTAAAGGAAGAAGTCTACCGCCAAACCGAGGACATTGGAAGAACTGGAGGACCGAATTCGGGAAGTCATGTCCTCCATCCCGCCGGAGTTCCTGCTAAAGTCAGTGGACGCCATTCCTGGGCGGCTCCAGAAGCTGGTGGAAAGAGTTGGAGCCCACATTGAATTTTAGAGAAAACCTACCATGTATGCCTACCTTTTCATATTATTTCTTCTGAAATAAATGGATAATATACGTATTTTTTTACCAATCCAAAATAGGGAGCTACTTTCCGCCCACCCTGTATATATATATATGTTTATTTTTTGTGACCAAAATATAGTCTCGAACTCTATTTACTTCAGTGTTCCTGAGGATGTCATTAGACGAAAGCGCTTGAGCACCATTCTGTGTTTCCTTTCCTTCGTGGTTTTATTCATCATAAATATTTTTCACGTGTTACTTTCGCATTTTGTATTGTTTCTCCTTAAGCTTAAAGCTTAAAGGCCACATTAAATAAAATAAATAGTCCAATTTCACAAATATTTATTATAGCAAAACCTATAAAATTGAATTTTATTTTATAAATAAGAAATTATTCATTCACTAATTCTTATTTCGTTTTTTTCAGACCCAAATCCAAGCCCAACGTTGTTTAACTTTGCTGATCTAAAGAGAAGCAGTCCTACGACGTGGCTGCAACATAGCCAGGTAAGAACATTGCCAGACGTCTAGTCTAGTCTTTTGAAAATTTCTACCACTACACCAGTCGCGTTCCGTAGTTCCTCCAGGGTTGAGGATGTTCCCTGTCTAGCCTTTAGTTTAGAAACACGACACATTCTTCCTTTCTTACTTTCTAGTGTCCTTTTATGCAGGTAGGAGGAGCCAAGGGCGAATGCCCACAAAAACGGCCTCCCCTATCCCTCTCTATAGAGGAAGAAGAAAGCCAAAATCAAGGTCCAAGGTTTTCGAGATGCCTGGACACTGCGTTTGAAAGATTGGAGGTCATAGACAGGGGCGAAATATGCATTAAAGAAGATCCATCTTTCCCCTGTCTATGACCTCCATGACCTCCGATCTGTGTTCAAAATGAGATTAAGGACTAGTTTCTCTATTATTTTCCATGTGTAAATAATGGTGTACTCGTATCTCTGTGAGTGATTCTCTGTCTTCTTCTGTCCAGGGAATACAAATTTAATTCAAGTAACCCTTTATGATAATTTATCTCAGCTGTGAAGCTTCTTCGAAATCCTTCTAGTTGACTAATGTCTTGTTTTTTATTATATAGAGATGTAAGACTGAGCAATACTCCAGCTACACACACACACACACACACTTTTTTTTCATAAAATTTTAATTTTTTCAAAATTTCTTAGTTTTTATTCGTATATCTGAAAGTCAAATAAGTAAAAATAAACATAATTAAATAAAAATAAGTTAAAAAGTAAAAATAACTTCAATCTATCGAAAAACAAACAAAAAAGAACAATATAGTCTACATTTTTTGAAACTTTTCTAAAAACAAAACTTATAGGAACAATCACGATTTAATTGACTCTGATATCTCCTGTGATGACAACAAATATTTTCTCGAGAAAAGAAAGAGAGGTCATAGCCCCTTCTGTTCCTAAGAGAAACTTCGCAGAACTCTTAACGCACTAGGCTAAGAAATTGAAAAAAAATTAGTTGAGTATTGCGTCAAACTTAAATTGTTTTAATTCCCATCAGAGCGTAAAGATAGAAAACGAGATGTAAAGTGTGAAATCGGTGTGTGTTGTGTGTGTGTGTGTGTGTGTGTGTGTGTGTGTGTGTGTGTGTATAATGCAGGAATGGGGTACCAAGGTCGAATGCCTGCAAAAACGCCCCCCGTAGGAGAAGAGAGCCGAAATCAAGGTCCAAATTTTAGCGATGCCTAGACAGTAGACACTGCGTTTGAAATATTGACGGTTATAGACAGGGGGAAAGATTGATTGAAGAAGGTTGTTCCCCGTTGATGGGTTGACTTGATGAAAGTTTGAGAATACTGATTAACCCTTGAGTTAGAGAGTTGGACAGAAAAGGGATGAGGATGTGTCGAAAGTCTGGTACTGCGTGCTCTCCTTAAAGGAGGAGACATGCAGTTAAAGTTCAGAAGAGCAGTGTCCGTCATAATAGCGATAGTACAGAGAGAATGAGGCCACATTACGACGAAGAGAGAGGGATTGAAGACAGTCGGTAAGAGGCTAGGACCTGATGAGACGAAAAGCCTTTGATTCCACCCGGCCATGTAGAGCTGTGTGGATTGAGCCACCCTCCACATGAGAAGCGCACTACAACAGGCGGACAAGACCCATGTACAGAGACAACATTTAAGTGGGTGTGAAGAAACTACAGAGCCGATACAGCACACCTAACCTCTTATAAGCTGTTTTAGAAAGAGAATATATGTGATTTTTCCAGGAAAGATCACGAAAAAGGAAACACCAAGAATGTTAAGGGAAGAGGAAGAATTAAGTTATGCGTTGTTGAGGATAAGGGTATAGTCGTGTAGAAGATTGTGACGAGTAGGCAGATGAAGGAACTGGGTTTTGAGGCATTGAAAACCACAAGGTTTTCTCTGCCCCAGTCAGAGTTAGCAGAAAGATCAGAGGTCAGATTCGCCATAGCCGTCTCTCGTGAAACATGGAGTTACCGTTGAGAGGAATGCTTTGTCAGCGGATGTAGAAGTGAAGGGTGGAATCATCGGCATAAGAGTGGACAGGACAGGAAGTGCGACTTAATAGATTATTGATAATAAAAGGAAGAAAGTGGGGGACAGGACAGAGCCTTGAGGAACACCACTATTAATAGCGTTTGGAGAAGAACGGTGACCATGTACAACCGCAGCTATAGATCGGCCAGAAAGAAAATCAGAGATAGAACAGATAGAAAGATAGAAACCGAAGGAGGGCAGCTTGGAAATTAAAGATTTTTGCCAGACTCTATCAGGAGCTTTTGATATATTTAGCGTAATATATCTGTATATATGTCGCACTTCAGAAATGTAACAAGCCATTTACGTAGATGCATGTTATACATATATAGAGAAACTTCTTTATCACACACACACTGCCTTTTATTGCCGATAAAGTGCATGGATGATTGTCCGTGATTCGTGCCCTTCGTATATACTGGAAGCTCAGAAATCTTGTAAGTCGAGTCTTGTCGTCAAGCATGAAGGAAGTCTAATTGCAATATGATGACGAAAATTATTCAAATACTTTCTCCAAATGTGTCGAATTGAATTAAATTTATCGCGCGTTTTCTTCAAAATCATAAACTTTATCATTGTCTCGATTCGATTTGATGAAATACAATCAAAAGCGGAAGGAAACGAAAAGAGAAGTTAAGCATTAGTTTAAAACCCTTTCAGATTATATGAGATCCTCATAGGAAGAAGTGGCTAAGCGACAAAAGTAAAAAAAAAAAAAAACCCGCTAGAAAAAGCAGTTAAAAGTTGTGCCAATTTGAAAGTGACGTAACTTTTGAACATTTTGAAGATATTTTTACGAAATACTTTAAAAAATTGCGACAATTTCAAATTTGGTACGACGTTTAACTGCTTTTTTTGACGTTGTTTTACTTTCGTCGCTTTACTTTCGTCGCTTAGCCATTTCTTCCTAGGAGGCCCTCGTACGTAATATGCAAAGGTTTTAATGGAAAAAAAAATATCCTACATTTGGTGACTTAAGTATACGCAAAAATGAGAGCAAAAAAATAACTTCAGGGAAGTAAAGTTAAAATTTTATTTTTTCTTTCAAATATTTACAACATAAAATATTTTATTTTCCATTGAGACGTACACTTTTGCTGCAGTGTTTTACCAACTAATCTAATTCCCTCCTCTAATGCACTTTTCTATTACTATTTGAATTTTTTTTTTCTTTTCCAGCAGGAAAATCCTGATTTTTTTTTTTTTTTTTTTATATCTCTTTGTGCTCTATATTTATTTTAACGGGAGTGATGTCTCTTTCATCCAATTAATAAATAAATTTGTATTGTACAGTGTACACACACACACACACACACACACACACACACACACACACACACACACACACACACACACGAGTGTATATATGTTGACAAAAGTAAATAGGGACCGCGATGATTGTCTTCAAGAACAAGGCAAAGCTCATCAGTACCTTCAATGGCAGCTTTACATATAATAGAAAGGGAAAAAAACAACACGATTCTAACTATATTGAGTCAATAAATCTGTTATCATTTATTAACTTTTATCATCAAATCAAAAACTATGAAAAAAAAAACTGAAGGTGTCTATTTACTTTTGTCAACCCTCCGTACATGCGCGTCTAAAGTTGAGAATCATTAGTCCCTTCCAGGATAACATTTCCCCAATCTCTCCATATGGTTATCAAATGCAGTGCTTTATAAGTTAAGCTACTCCTTCATCACCCCTAGATATACCCGTGACTCAGTGGGTAACACCGTTTCCCTGTACGAGTAAACGAATTGAAGACAATGAGGTAGGATATTCGACTACCGATGGTGATAGCAAATAATAAAGGAATACAAAGGACACCAAACAACAACAACAACAGCCACGGTTGGTCTCTGTCTGTTTCAAGAAGGAAGGTTAAAAGAAAGGGAGAAACTTTAAAGATAAGCGAAAACTTTAAAGCAAAAGAGGAAAGAATCCGAATGAAAATTCTACAATACTTTTATGCGTTGATAAATGGTTCTAAATGGGAGTTTGAGGCAGGCTAAGCATCTAGTCTCTCTTTAAAAGGACTTGAATGAATAACATCGAATTAATACAATAGTTTAGCTCAATGGGATGCATTAGTCAGGCTGAAACGTTAATGGCCGGGTTCGGGCTATCTTAACTAATTAGTAACAGATTGACATGAGGCTTTTTCATTTCTTTAAGTTATATACTCATTTTATCTGTCCATTAATCATTAACTTTTCCCCCCCTTCGATTTGGTACATTTAACTCTTTCAATGTCCGTGCTCAGTGCTTATACACATCACTGAATCTTCTCTCATTTTCAGCTCGAGGATAGCTACCGAAGTGATTTTTTATACTTTTACCTAAACTTATACCACTTGAAATTTTTTCTATACCTACACCCATACGTCGTTAAAATTTTATTTCTATACCTACAGTCTACACCCATACCTCATTTAAATTTTGTTTCTATACCTACGCCCATACCTACACCCATACCTCGTTAAAATTTTAGTTCTATATCTACACCCATACCTCGTTAAAATTTTAGTTCTATACCTACACCCATACCTCGTTAAAATTTTATTTCTATACCTACACCCATACCTCGTTAAAATTTTATTTCTATACCTACACCCATACCTCGTTAAAATTTTATTTCTATACCTACACCCATACCTCGTTAAAATTTTATTTCTATACCTACGCCCATACCTACACCCATACCTACACCCATAGCTACACCCATACCTCGTTAAAATTTTAGTTCTATACCTACACCCATACCTCGTTAAAATTTTAGTTCTTTACCTACACCCATACCCAGTGCTCGAATTGAGGTGGGGATGGCATCCCCTTGTTAACTCAAAATCAAATGACCATCCCCCCCCCCCTTCTTATCTAAATAAAATACACTATAACAACAACCGAAAACTGATGGGAAAAAAATCCGAGAAAATTCCAAGATTTAAATCGTTTAAAATAGGTATTTTATGGTCATATAATGTGTTGTGATTAAGGGAAGGGAACAGGGTGGTCGATTGTGATTAAAATGAACTTTATCATGGTATTTCGAAATATAATTTCCAAGTCAGGTGTCATAATTTACTTTCCTGAAAAAATATGGAAATCACTGAAAAAAAACATTTCACTAAACTCATGATTTTGCTGCATATCTTTCCCTGAAAAGTCATCAGAATGTAGCATTATGAAGTTACATTTTTTTTTTAATTTTCACGGGTGGCATGCCCCCATACCCCACTCTACCCTACCCACCCTCATCACCATCCTCCTTATTAAAATTTTACAATTCGACCACTGCCCCTCCATAGCTCATTAACATTTTATTTCTGTACTGATACCTACACAATAGTACATATTATACCTTGATTTACTTCTATACCGTTTCTATAGTTACACTGTACCTTTTATTTATACTATATTTGGTATGAGATTAGTCAGACTTTCAAGTAATTTGTTGGAGGGTTTAACCTCCAGCAACATCAAAGGATATATGGTCGAGAAAAGCTTTCAAAAATATTTAAATTTAATATTATTATTTATTAATTATTTTTATTAAATTAATATGTAATTTTTTGTATCTTAGAAAGTACTTTATCATCCACAGTAAAAACAGGTCCATTTTATATTCATTTAAACCCAGTTAACTCGCATTTTATGAAAAGATAAACCTTTCAATTGTTTTTCCTACTTCTACCGACACTTTTTTGAAAATGGTGTGATATAAGATGGTAACCAGAGTGTTTATTTCATATTTTATTAGAAATAACTTGAAATAAGTTTATACATTATAATACTGTATTTCTCTGTATTTCAACGAAAAATTTGTCAACATAACTTAGTCCTTATTTTTGTTGTTTCTTAAGGGATTGAGGGTGTACTGAAAGCCCGAAAAGAGTTTTCACAGAAATCTGAGAAACAAGAAGTGGTAATGCAGTAAAGACTGTACCTGTAATCCTTACAGGTAGTATTAATGCAATAAGAATGTGGTGGTAAATGAAGGCGTCTACGAAATAGTCGTTATTTGCAATAACTTTCATATATATATATATATATATATATGATGAAAATAACCACGAAGGAAAAGGAAACACAGAATGGTGCTCAAGCGCTTTCGTTTAATGACATCCTCAGGAACACCCTGAGGATGTCATTAGACGAAAGCGCTTGAGCACCATTCTATGTTTCCTTTTTCCTTCGTGGTTATTTTCATCATATTCACGTGTTACTTTCGCGAAATAATTTCGCACACACACATACACACACTCACACTCACACTCGTATAGTGAAATCTTGTCATTTTAATGCATGACGTCCCTCTAAAACGCACTGCAGATAGAAAACAATGTAGGCCCTAACTTGGTTTACTTGGCAAAAATTATGTATGTAATATTTTTCATATGTAGGCCCTATCAAGTACAATAATTTCTTTTAATCTCACATATTTGGTTACTGAATAATTTAATTACAACCCAAGCAAAATGTTCGTACATCAGTATTTTTGTTACAATAATAACGTTCAGTACGAGTAAAAACCCCATTTTTTTTTACACATTTTAATCTTTAAAAAGTATTTTTTATAATTTTTTCTAAACTTCACAACAATTAAAAAGCTTTTTAATGGAATCTCTGTAAACTTACTAAAAAGTTTGCAATTTTATTGCTTACCAAATTGGTTTACTTATTACTTCTTATTTTTTAATTCTTGGAATGTAACGATTTTGGCGTAAATCCTGTGGAGTTATGGTCTAGCTCAGTAGTAGGCTTATGGTAAAAATGAAAATACGTTTCTGGGAGAATATTTTTCATTACAGATTTTAGTTTATATCTACAGATATTCATTTTATATAATTATACACAAATATTCATTTTCATTTCTGTGGTTCCTTCATTGTCTAAAACTTTTCTCAGTAATGCTAAGAAAAACTCAACCCACCCTTGGCTATTTAACGAGGGCACTCTTATGTCGTGGCCAATGCTTTGACGCTGCTTCCCATCGATCAGCGAAGTGAAGTGGCATCGGGTCTGGTTACAAGTTGGGTGGGTGAACGTCCAGATTATATAGCGACCCGTGGTTCGGATACTACGTAAAGCTGTAGGTCCCCTCCGTCATACAACCGTCATGTCACGAAATAGAGTAAATAACTCTATCAAACAACAACCATTATAAGTCTTCAAACTTGACGCATTAAAAAAATTAGTAAGATATTGTCGTACCAAAACATGATTGGATTTGAATATAGCCAGACTTTATTTCATGCTTGTTTTATATAAATATTAAATATACTTTAACAGGTATCGATTGTCATCTTACGCCCGACATTTTGTGTAAATTCATTTTAGAACGTTTTTCACTCAAGTTCACCAACGTAAAATCAAGAAACTCGCTTGGTATGTAGGCTACTAAGACCCAAATATAGAAATAGGTATGCAAATAAATTTCTATACCCATCCCTCATTAAAATTTTATTTCTATACTTATACCCACATTGTAAGCAGGGGCGGATTAACTGTACTTGGGGCCTTTGGCTAATTTTTTTTTTTTTTGGGGGGGGGGGGGGGGCTTTTTTCTATAGATTTTTATTAACTACACGTACAGTACGTAGTACAGTTAAGGCCTACACGGCCTACACGAATTACATGTACGGTGATTAGGCTAATTGAAAAACAAACAAAAGAACCTTAAGGTATATTTTGCCGTTTGCTAAAACAAAACTATTAAACAAACTGTACTTTAAGGCCTATAAAACGTAAAATAAAACAGGGAATTTGTCAGTTTGTGTCGTACTCTATCATATTTAATCAAAGAAGTTTGCCTTTCGAGCTTTCTGGTTTGCGAAATCTCGAATTATATCATTGAAACTCAGTTCCCGCAAAATGTCACTTCCTATGTACCAGGTGATTACAAAATGATCTTCCCGATTTTAAACATTTATTATGAAAAAACTAGCAAAGCTACAGCGAAAAGCAAGATATACAAATAAAAAACTCAGTTTTATTTACAAGCTATTGAAGTTCAATATGAGCTCCTTTTGTCGCTCTGCAGACATCAAAACGGTATTCTGTTTTCCTCCATGCACTTTGTAGCATATCATATTGAACGTTTCTAACAGCCTCGCGTATCCTTTCCTTCAAATGTTCCAAAGTTGTTGTCAGTGATGAACAAACAAAAGCTTCATTTTTGACATAGCCCGAGAGGAAGAAGTCAAGGAGGGTTAGATCGGGCGAACGAGCCGGCCAAGGAATGGGCCCCCCACGCCCGATCCAACGATCAGGCAATTGCTCATTCAGGAATGTTGGAACCTCATTGTGGAAATGGGGTGGCGTACCATCCTGCTGAAACCACACATCAGCTTTGTCCTCTAGCAGCTGGAGCACCAGCCACAGGTGTAGCATATCGCGGTAAATGATATCGTTAATTGTTTGTTCAGCAAAGTAGAATGAACCGTACACTTTCTCAGCTGTAAGAGCACAAAACACGTTAACTTTAGGACTATCTCTGACGTGTTCAATATTACAAATAAAAATTCCCTGTTAGTTTTTCATAATAAATGTTTAAAATCGGGAAGATCATTCGTAATCACTCGGTAGATCAGTGAGAGCATATTCAGCCGTTCTTGTTTAATTTTTGCTCGAGCTTCATCCTTTATCCGCTTCAGCTTTGCAAAGCTGCGTGAATTTGGGTTTCTACAGCACAGACTTAAAAAAAAAATGATATAGTGAGATGCTTTTTTTTACAAATGTTTCATTTCAAAAAATTAAATATAAACAAAATATTTATAAAGATAAAATTTTAGATTAATAATGAAGCTTGCAAAATAATAATCAAAGGCCACTGGCAATATCTGGCATATTAACGCTGAAATAAACTCTATTGAAATTAACACAGTCACCATCACTTGACTGGATCCACTTTGATTGCCCCCCCCCCCCTCAAGCATGAGGCCTGAGGCTTCAGCCTCAATTGTCTCAGTGATAATCAATCCGCACTGATTGTGTGTGTGTATATATTATATATATATATATATATATATATATATATGTGTGTGTGTGTGTGTGTGACCTATGCTATACTTTTTCCTCCTGAAAAATGCTTTATTTGCAAATGTTTTATTTCGTATTTCTATACCTACACCTTGATTTATTTCTATACTATATTTATACTACATTTATACCGTTATGTCATCCCAGATTTTCAGTTTAGATTATTTCTCGTAAATAGCATCTTTTTTCATTTTCATCTTTCCACATTTCCTTTCATTACTCCACCCTTCCACATTCACAAATCAAACAGCTTTCATATCGCAAACAACCCAAATATTCAATTGTCCACGTCTGTCAAAAAAAAAAAGAAGTTATTTGAATTTAAATTTAAATGTGATAAGGGTTAGTGGGTATACCCGCCCCATCTGTTGAAAGTATGACTCCACCGAGGCCGCCCCATCTGTTGAAAGTATGACTCCACCGAGGGCAAACAGATGACACGGCGAGAATTGGAACTGCACTTTTTTTTAAACTTTTGAAATTTCTGGAAAATTTGCATCTCACAAACTCGCAAACTTACCAGTACTTTGTAACTTTTCAGAAGCACAAAGATGAGGATAATCCAGAAATGGTCATCTATTTTCAAAGCAAAGATTGCGTTATAACTCGATAAACGATCAAAGTGAACCCCTAAAATTACAGTGTCCTTTCATGTAAAGGCATGCCCAAAAGTTTCATGTATTTCACGTACTGTCTGTGACCCTTAATCACGAGTCTTACTCATTACTAATGTAACCTAACCTAACCTAATCTAATTTCACCTAATTGAACCTAACCTAACTTTAACGAAGTGATTTACGGTCACGGTTCATTAAGTGCTTGAAGCACTTAAGCACCTTTACAGGCATAATATGAAATGCTTGGTTTCACACACTGACCTTTTATTATCTGATATATTTTATATTCACACCCCTGGGTTACCTTTATTAACCATTTGTGATCACCCCAACTTCCGGCTCCCCGTCTCTCTTCCCATTTAAGCTTTAAAGAGTATGTAAAAGATTGTGTCTGTTTTTTTCTGCTTGAGAATGCTCCAGTGACTGGAGCGAAACCGCTGCTCCTGCTTTCATTTTCATATATATGTATAATGTGATGCAAACCCACAAGGAAAGAGGAAAATGATTTCAAGGCATTTCGTGTATTCAGAAGTACACCTCGTCAGGGAATGACGAGGTGTACTTCTGAATACACGAAAGGCTTTTGAATAATTGTTCTTTTTCCTTGTGGGTTTGCATCAATTATATATATAATTGCATCAATTATATATATATATATATGAGGTGTCGCGAGTACAAGGGGCGAACTCGCCATATTGGTGATTTGGGATTGTTTCAAGAATGAATAGTTCAACCCTCCCCTATCCACAGACAACTTGGTATAGCCAAATACCCACCTCGTACGCTCAAAATGTAGTTTTTTCAATGTTGTATTTGCGCTATGTGCCCCTCGTACACAATATTCGCAAAGTTTGAACGTGTCTATCTTAAAACTGGTTTGATGCGTTCGCCGCCTCGTACTCGCGACGCCTCATATATACACACACACAGTACAATTATATATATATTATATATATATATATATATATATATATATATATATATATATATATATATATATATTAGTAAATAGAAAGTTTGGTTCGTGTGGAATATAATTGTTAATTCAGTAAATGTTCATACGCAGACCGTGAAGCCGTTTAAATATATAAAGTTTTTTACATTATTAATAACTATCGCAAACACTGAGTAACAGTTTAGTAAAGACATTGTGGCACACTCGTTTCTAATGTTCACTTTATTGTGGGTCCATCTTGAAGCCTTACGAGTCACAGCCACTTAAGTGAATATTCCAGACATTCCGAAGGAGTGTGCCAACCCCTCCACTAGACTGTTCATTCATTTCTGTTGTCTCATTCCAGTGTGTTTTTACTTCAACCCTTCAATGTTCCGTGCGTATATATATATATATATATTACGTATCGTATATACTCGTGTATAGGTCGAGTTTTTAAGACTGAATTCTTAGGCAAAAATTAGGGGGTCGACCTATATAAGGGTAACATTTTCGTGGGGTTGAAATCCGTGCACGATGGGGAGGGCTAGAAGCGACTGTTAGCTTCAGACATGAAAAATACTTACCATTTAGCACCAGTAAACAATGAAAACATAAAATATGTACCATTATTAAAATTACCAAATATGTACCAATTATTAAAATTAGAGAATGGTAGCACAGGATGATATAAAACATAAAATGAATAAATTTTTAAAAGTTTATTTAAAAGTTTATTTATATGTCATAAAATATGGTGCTTTATTACCCTAATTTTTTGTTCCACAACCCTCAACAACCGGGGTCGACCTATACACGAGACATATGATAAATTAATGATTTCTTGGCCAAAAATCAAGGGTCGACCTATACACGAGATCGACCTATACTCGGGTGTGTATATATATATATATATAATATATACAGGGCGTCCCAAAAAAATGTATACACACTTTAAATAATTATAAAGGCAGTGTTTATTAAAATACATTTCATTTTCAAAATGTAATAGAATCTACAGACATTATTTAATTGTTTTGTCAACGCCTGTTTTCAAACTGACGTCCGTTCTGGTCCAGGCACTGCTGATAACGCGAAGCAATGGAATCGCAAACATCACGAAACATTTCGTTTGGTATTTGTGTGCATTCTCGTTCAATGGCTGCTCTCAATTCAGCGACTGTTGCAGGTTTTATAGCGTAGACTTTGTCTTTTAAGTATCCCCATAAAAAAGTCTAGTGGTGTGAGGTCTGGTGAACGCGGAGGGTATTCTACGAAACCCCTTCGTCCAATCCACATCCACATCGTGCCAAGTACCACTCGCAATACTCCACTCTTCGGTCCGGATCATCTTCATTAATAGCATGGACTAATCTTGGAAAGTAACTTTTCCATTGACAACGCTTCAAAATGCAGACGATTCTGAAATTCCTACCTCACGACTCGCTTGCCGCACAGATTTTCTTGGACTTTGGTGATACGTTTCCAGTACTCTTTCTTGCTTTGTGGGGCTTGTCGATGTCCGTGGTCTTCCGGAACGCTTCTTGTGGACATTCTGAACAGTTCCATCGGCTTCAAACTTATCTCTAATTCGAGTGATGGTAAGTCGCGTTGGTGGATCTGTTTGAAACTCCCTCCTAAACTGTCTTTGCACTTCAACTGCGTTTTCACACTTCCAGTAGCATTTTAGAATGAATTTCCTTTGTTCAAAGCTTAGTCTGACTGCCATTATTAATTCTAATGGGTTTAACTTGGAAAGAAAGAAACATCAATTGAGCTATCAGCTGTTAAAGTGTGTATACATTTTTTTGGGACGCCCCTGTGTATATATATATATATATATATATATATAATTAATGGTGGTCTTATATTTGAAAAGTTTAAGACCAATATAATTTATATATAATATTTAATTAAAGTTTGTTTGCATAAAAGGTCGGTCCTCGACCTGCATAATTAGGGCATAATTAGGAACCACTGGCGCGAAAAACAACTATTTAAATTTATATAACTGCAACATATTCTACCATTTATATATACGAGTGTGTGTGTGTGTATATAATTTAGTGGTGGACCGGATGTCAGTTTTTCAACATCCGCGGATGCTGATCTTTAATTTCAATATCCGCGGATGCGGATATTTAGTTAATCTTTCAATATAATATAGAATTATGAATATATGACATAATTTTTCAAATTTTGTGATATTACTATTATAGCAGGAAATGCATAAGAATTAAAATTAATATTAATGTTTTCATTATGATAAAAATAATAACTTTTTCAAGAGTTTCAGCCACAGAAAATTCAATGAAACAAGTTTCATTCAATTTTCTGTGTTACCAGCTATTTATATTTTGAGGTTTAGATATTTGTTTGTTCATTACTAATTAATACTTTACATGAAATGTGCATGACTGGGCCTTATAAGCTAATTTAATTGTAAATTGCATAATTTATTAGAGGTAATATCCGCATAACATCCGCAGTCAGAAGTGCGGATGCGGATGTTAAAAATGATGCGGATGTCCGGTCCACCACTAAATTTTACACACACACACACACACACACACACTGTATATACACCATTTATATGTATGTATGCATGTAATACGCCTCTCCCAGAGTTCAGGACGTTACTCGAGAGAGGGTATTACTTAAGCACTTCTGAATGCAGAAATAGTTCACTTTTCTTATTTCCACAATCGCGGAGTACGGTGTCGGCTCGTGATTTTCTTTTTCCCAGTTATCAAAATCCAAAGAGTAGAAAATAAACACAACGGCTTATACGATTTTTAATATGAATTTAAGCGAGATAAAGTTTAATCAGTTATAGTGAATCAGATGTTTCTTTTACACAGAACAGAAAGTTAATAATAATAATAAAAGTTTCATAAATATAATATAATAGTTCTTCATTGTAAGATATTAAATAAGCCACAGACCCCTCTAAGACACCCTTGTCCATTCTCAGTCTCCAAGCTTGTATGAGTCAATTGCTAAGCTACTGCCTTTTTCCCTACACAGTCAGACTCCAATTGAAAACCCATTAATCTTTCAATCCCAGAAGGAATTCCCTAACGAGGTGGAATGCACCTCCCCATCCCGGAGACCGGTTCCTCCGAATCTGCCTTAAAGGCGTTGATCCCCTTCTTATATAGTCAAAGGAACGGAACCTGTCTACGCCGCCACGCAAGCGGTTGACGTCACCTGAGAACGTTGGAGAACCGAGCGTCTCACAATCTGTGTTTCCCAAGTGAAATCCAAGAAACCGTCTACGTCACTGGCGTGTGAATTCCGTTCGGAAGGAAATGAATCATACACTAGCATGGGAATTATTGAATGAATGAAATTACATAAAAATAATTGTATCATCAGGGCATGTATAACATATATATATACGTCCCACAAGGGACAGTATTAGCTCTCTTGCTGTTCATAATAATGATTGCAGATATTAAGGACAGTATTGTATCATGCTTCGCAGATGACACAAAGATATGTAAGGAAATATTGAGCGAAGGTAACATAAGAAAATTACAAAACGACATTGAAACATTATTCCAGTGGACAGAAGACAACAATATGAAGTTCAACGAAGAAAAATTCCAACTTCTAAGATATGGTAATGACAAGGAGCTACAGAAAAAAGGGTACAAAATTATGCAAGCCAAACAGATAACACCAAATCCACAAGTCAGGGATCTTGGAGTAATAATGTCGTCGGATGCAGAATTCAGAGAGCACTATAAAATCAAAATCACAACGGCTAGAAAAATAATGGGAATCATCTGGAGGAGATTCCGCAGCAGAAAAGCAAACATCATGCTCAAATTATGGAAGAGTCTAGTCCTACCAATAATTGAGTATTGCTCAGTACTCGCAAGGCCATATAGAAAACGAGACATTGCCAACATTGAAGCTATACAAAGGATTTTCACGTCTAAGATAGAGGAAACGGAAGGTGAAGACTACTGGTCTCGACTACAATCCCTAGAACTCTACTCTCCCTCGAAAGAAAGCGCAAGCGGTACACAATAATATACATATGGAAAATACTTGAGGGCTCTGTCCCTAACCTTAGAAATGAAATAGAAACAAACTGGAATGAGAGAAGAAGCAGATTTTGTACAATTCCAGCTGCGGTGGGACAAGGGACCATGAAAACGAGGCTGAAAAATACCCTCAGAACACGAGGCCCAAAGCTTTACAATGTCCTACCAAAAGAAGTGAGGAATCTCCAGCACACCGACCTGAATAACTTTAAGAACCAGCTGGACAGATTCCTGTACGAAGTCCCTGACCAGCCATGCGTGGCTGGCTACGAGGGCAGGAGGAGATCAGACAGCAATTTCCTCCTCCACCAAATTCCGCAAATGAGGCGGGATGCTGCAGAGGGGTCGACCACAGGTCGATCCTGAACCGTCGTTCAAACTCACCTAAAGTAACCTAAGTAATGTATACCATATATATATATATATATATATATATATATATATATATACATATATATATATATATATATATATATAGCACCATATATATGTATATATTAGTCATAATGTCCAAGTTGGTCGAACATTGGTGTAAATTTTCGTCCGTGACTACTTTTTTCCCAGTAGGTCAAGCAGGTTATATATTTTATATTTTCATGATTATTTTTTCGAATTTCACCTGCGTTTGGATTTTAATTAAAAAATTTCGAAGTCAAGTATGTCGTCCTTTATGGTCCTTTATGCTTTCTCAGACTGATTTGTTTTAGGTTAGGTTAGTCTGAGTTAACCTAACCTAACCTCAAAAAAAGTAGGTCGTACAAGAAATCAAGAATAATTATTTACAAATTTTGATCTGATTGGTAAAAATGGTGGTTTACTATTGGCGCTACTTAGGGATTTAATTATATATAATATATATATATATAAACCTTGGTTAACATTGGTTTTGCTTCCTCCCAAATTGTTCATTCTGATAAAGGTCAAGTTTGTCACTACCTTAAACTTAGTTTAATGTGGAATCCGAAGCACGCCCCACCGCGGGCGGTCAGAAATTACAAAGTCCTCGCTCGAACTCGATCTCACAACCTCCCGATCAGCAGGCCAGTGTCTTAAGCACTAGGTTATCTAGGGTACCCATTTATCTACGAATCAATTTTTACTGTGTGGAAGAATGAACAGCTGAGTTTTGCTGCGCGCCACCTGCCGTCACCGGGTTTCGATATCGGGGCTGATGGATTCATAGTCAGCGACGCTAACCACTACACCACGGAGGCGCATTGTATTGTGTATATATATATATACAATTTTTTATTAGGGGGGGGAGAGTAGAGAATTCGAACAAATATTCAGGATTGACCTATATTCGACCCTTCTGCAGCATCCTATTTAATTGAAAAATATTTGTGTATTTTTTGTGTGTGAAAAAGTTCGACAAAGAGAAAATTTCGGGATGGGGGGAAATTGAAATACTGAAACCTTGAAATTTCTGCACCAAGCAGAAAAATTGGTTGAAAATATATAATTTTACATTCCTTGGTTAAAGAGCCATTTTGTAATTTATAGAGACAGAATGCACAGTCCTTCCAACCGATGAAAAGTTTTTCTTTTTCATTACTCGCGTGAGTTTTTACCAACCAGTTATGAATTCCTGCTGGTTTTAAAATTTTTGGCATTGTTACCGTAAGTTTTATCTGTCTAACGGTATTTCCTCGGCTTGGCATTTTTTCAGGGTTATTTTTAGCTAGATTAAGTTAGATTAGATTAGCATACGGTACCTATGTTGAGTTACGACTAGGTTAGGTTAGGTTATTGGAGTATCGATGAAATTTCCCGTCGAGAAAATATCTACAAATCTTTTTATTTCCTCGGCGAACTTCTTTCATTCGTAGTACCTCTCGTTTACTTAGTTTTCACGTGATATATATATGTACGTATGTATGTATGTATATTAAGGCTGTATCGGTATCGGCAGTATCGGCCTGTTTTTAGAATATCGGTATCGACCGATACTACCGATACTTTTCCAAGTTCTCATTTTAAAATTAATATTTAATTATTTATAAAATGCAATTGAATAAATTTTCATTTGAATAAACTTATTGAATACATTTGAAGTTTCATCATTTTTCATTTCTTCCTCTTATTTTTTAAACTGCTATAATTTGAAACCAATTGCCTATCACGAGATTATTACATCAATTTTTCACTAGAATTAAACATTAACGCCTACGGTGGACTTATATCTAGAGGTATACTTATGCAACGCACCTCGGCCCCCGAGTTGGACTAGAGTAATGTAGTAATTAGTAATTATATAGTGGCATACTTATGTTTTTAGTGATTTTTAAAATAAAGTATCGGTATCGGCAAAATATCGGCCTATTTTGAGTATCGGAGTATTGGTATCGGCCAAAATTCTGGAATCGATACATCCCTTATATATATATATATATATATATATATGTGTGTGTGAGTGCTACGTCGTAGCCAATGTCGTAACACCGCTTCCCGTTGATCAGCGAAGTTAAGCGACATTGGGTCGGATAGTAGTTGGATGGGAGACCGTCAGCTGTGTCCAGACTATGTAGCGACCCGTGGTTCGGATTCCACGTAAAGCTGTAGGGGATCTCCATTATATGACCTTAGATGTTGCGAAAGAGGTTAAACAAAACCAATAATTATATATATTATATATATATATATGTATGTATGTCTGTGTATATACGGTATATATATATATGTGTGTGTGTGTGTGTATTATATAGCGGATTGCACCAAGCTATAATGGAAATGTTACCATTTAATAGCGTTCGTTATTGTTGGGCTATATAATTTAATAGGTTGCAGAGGTAATTAAGGAGGCTATTAATTTATTTATAGGGTCACCAGATTGTTGTATCAGTAATCAAGGAAAAGGATATATTATGCAGCTTTTCACCTTTTTTGCCATAACAGATAAATTCTTACAATAGTTATCAATGAATGGGTATTGCGATTAGGTTCGTTGGATAAGGAAAATAGTGATTCATTGTTTACGCAGTCCGATTGCCATTTTGACGTGTTCTTTGAAACTCCTTTTAGAAGTTCGTTTGCCTGAAGATGATCTCTTCCGTTTTTGTGGTTGACCTAAGAAATTGAATTGTAGGTCATTATGTGTTGTGGTATAAACTGCATTTCGAGTGGGTCGTTGGAATTATGTCCCAGACCAAATAAATTTCTATGGGTCATACTGGATTGTACTTGTTCGTTTCTGCGTCTGCGTTCATCACGCTTTCGTGTCCGGAACATAATTTTTGAACTACTCAACGTCAGTTGCTAAAACTTCACACACACACAGATCAGGACAAGATGATGTATGCATATGAGCAAAAATCAGGTTTTTGCGTCAAAGATTAAGGTCACCACTGAAATAAACTGGAAATTGAAATTAACTGAACTAAAAGCATGAAATTTTTACTGTACCTTCTTTGCACATGGGGAATTAGTTCCCTAGTGCAAAACATGCTCATGTGGTGTCCTCTCAACTCATTAACTCTCTGCACACGAACGACAAAATTTTGCAGTACTCTGGACAGAGTATCTGTTGAAATCTGAGAAATTTCTTGTTTAGTTGATGCTTTCGATTCTTCTATTGTCTGTGTGGATTCTCTTTAAGCACACTATTTTTTAAATAGCCAAGTCACAGAGGTTTAGATTTGGTGATGTTGGTAACCTAACCATAATATTCCTTCATCATAAATCGCAGGAAATCTGTTGGACAGGAGTATCGCGTAAGTATCGTGAGCTGAGAGGACTGATAGATGATAGATTTGAATTTTGTGGAATCATTTTACCCAACTACAACTCCTTTTCTTTTCTGAATATGCACTGTAGAAAATGATGTTATTAGGGATAACTATACCAAAAAAATCTAATCTGAGACATACACACACGACACAGTCACTGACACAATAGATACAAGGTCTGTTTAAATAAAGACAAGGTGGTTCTGCTTTACATATGGTGTGGTATTTATTTAGTTAACATACAGTGCATATATAGATCAGTGGTGGCGACCCTATAGCACGCGATCAAATTTGTCTGGTACGCTTAAGCAAAATACAATAACGTCGCAATAATGAGTATAAAATAATAGAATTAATGTTTATAGTTTGGTGTAATATATATAAACTTTGGGGGCATGCGAAATTTTTTTATATGGTTTACGTGGTTTTTCTGCCACGTGACTGTAAAAAGGTTCGCCACTCCTGGTGGTATAGATGCTTAAAATAATCTTAACATTACAATGTTGCACACTGTTAACTTGTCAGACAAAATTTTCACGTGAAATAAATCATTTTCCTATTAGTTTCATTAACAACATAACAAAAAAAAAAAAAAAAGGTCAAACAAATATCTGGAAAGAACAAAAAAAAATTTTAGAATTTTTTTCTATTACTAGAAATACCAACGTGTTTCATAATTTCTGGTCCCGTATACTGTATTATGATAACTTATCATAATACAGTATACGGGACCAGAAATTATGAAACGTTGGTATCATTGATAAAGTGATAAAGAATTTTATGTCAAATTACTAAGACTCTTAGCATTCAGGCCCTATATAAGTAGTTTGACGAACAAATGTGTATGTTTTAGCTCTAAAAAAGGTACTATCCGGCAGGGTATCCGGGAAAACTACTATCCGGCATATCCCCGATATACTCTACATATAGGGGATAGTGGAGATAGTTGTAACAGTGGCACTGTGGATTAACATATGGCACCAATGTGAATTTACTTCAATCAAATTAATTGTAATAACGACGTTTTGTAATTGTAACATTCTACCTCGTATGTAAAGTGGATGAGCTCAAATTTGTATATGTAGAATTTTACATACGTCCTTCAGTGATGCACTGCTGAATTAGAGTTACGATCCGAAAGACAATTAAACGCCATTTTGTTAAAACTAATAACTGATGGGGCAAATCTTATGTAATAGGCATCATGCATGGGATAAAAAATCCATATACAAATTGTCATAATAAGTTGTCACTAATAATAAGTGACATAATGACTTTAAATTCTTTCAATTATTCGTCACTTTTAAGCCCTTTTTTTAAGCGTTCTCGGAGTATTTTTCAATTTTTTAATTTGTTTATAGTTTGTCCTATTATCATGTTAACAAACGTACCAATAAATAACAATCATGTTCTTTTAACATCATTAATTGTTTATGCTTTTTTACAGCAAAATGAAACGATATTTATAGTTATATTTTCTTTATAATAGATCTGTATAAATTTTCGATCTTATTCCAGACACAAGAATCACTGAAAATAAAGAAAATTGAAATAAAACAAAGGAAACTGAGCAAAATGAAAGAAATAAAAGGCAAATATGGAAATATACAACATGTAAAACAATTTAAGACTTTTCCCAAAGGCACCTATCACCATCCTTTCCAAACCAAACAATTTACTTAAAACCTTAATCGAGTTAAATGTTTATTAGAGTTTTCTCAAGTTTTAACAACTCATAGAATCTCATATGAACACATAATGAAAGCACACATCAACCCACACTGATTTCATCACATTAGCACAGGTACAAAATATTATTGTATGGATAACTATAATAAATTACTAACTCGGTCTTTGTCTCAAATAATTATGATTCACAGGGTATGAATAGGAGACAAAGACTCTGACAAGTTATTAAAAAAAAATAATCCCACTATTACGAAAAAGGTTGTCCCGTATTCCTTATCTCTTATTGAGTCATTTTGCAAAGGTTTTATCGCGTTTTGTATGACGTTTAGATGATACTTTTTGAGAAAGTTTTCTCAACTGTTAGCTTTGCTATTTCATCCGTTTATTTGTCAAGAAATGAATAGGTTTTTCATTTCATCGTTTAAAACGCGGGGCCCTGGGCCATGGCCCACTTGGCCCTTGCGTTAATCCGCCCCTGAATGGGAGCCCCCGCACACTGCAACGACCGCGATGCTATTCTCCAGAATCGTGTCGCGATTGAATGGAGTCGTCAGTCGCAAGACGATCCTGCGTGCGTACGGCTTAACAGTGTTACAGCGTTTTGTTTGTTGCGAAGTATATATGTTGGGGTAAATGTGATAAATTGGTAATTATGCATAATTACCGATAATTATGCATAATTGAAAATATCATGACTTAACCTAACCAATTGTCAAGGGTGTACAGTTGACCTAACCGGGCATTCAATTGACCCGAAATCAATGTTTTACCCACATCATACAGCTGCCTACTACACACTGCATTAAGAGGCCCTACATTTCCAGCCTTTGCTTGTCAAATCTGCAAACTCAGGGTGAATGAAGTCACTGCTTGATTCAAGCTCTCACTCACTCAACCCAAGACAAATTAATATGTAGGTTTTGTACATTTTGAATTGAATGCCAGGTTAGGTCAATTGAATGCCCGGTTAGGTCAACTGTACGCCCTTGACAATTGGTTAGGTTAAGTCATGATATTTTCAATTATGCATAATTACCAATTTATCACATTTACCCCAATATATACACTACGAGCAAATCCAATACAAAATGGACTAGGTGCTGAATATGTCAGGGTTAGTCGCGTTTTTTTAGGCATTTCCGACACCACACAAAACGTGGTCTTATTTTTGTCAAAAAATGCCAATCAAAATCTGATTAAAATTGAAGCCTGAATTGCTTTATTATTTCAATTTATTGAATGGATTTTTTTAAAATTTGAGTTTCCTTAAAATTAAATTTTGATTCTATTGTTCGTTTCATTGCACGAAAAACCGAATACGAAATCCTTTGAGAAATATTTACGTTCGTTACAACTTACCTCTAACGTTACGACTAGCCTCACTCCATGTTATACGTAACGCGTCACCAACGTTTTTCAAACGTAAATATATCTTCACGAACTCAACAGTAAAAAAAAAAAAAAAAAAATTATAAAGAAAAAACAAAGATGGAAAATAACGTCTGGCAAAATACCGAGAACCTTTAGCGATTTTATTATAATGATAAATTATGGATAAAATTACAAATTGTTAGTTATCCCCGCTATCCCCTATATTGTACATAGGGTGGGCCATAAGTCGCTTTACCGAAATGAATTTAACGAAGCTCACTTCGGTAAAGCGACTTATGGCCCACCCTGTATTTATATATGAAAAATTTCATTTTCAAATGTACACATACGCGTTCTTGTTATCCATTTACACGCATAAGTGTATATGTTTAAACATTTGTCATTAAATAAACATTCGTTTATACTGCGTACGAGCGTGAAAATCATTTAACTGAAGCGTTATAATATCAATATTTAAAGGATTTTAACGTATAAATTATTTTTAATCCGTTAAATAAAACAAATTCGGGTGAAGCGACATCATATGCAAATATCTGTAATTTATGCGACAAATGATCGCACTAATTTTTTTTAACTCAAGCGTTTGAATAACGTGTTATAAATTTCGTTACAGGCGGCAACTTCCGACTCTCGGAATAACATTAGTCGTCAAATAGATGGAATTGAATTTTGGCTTTGTTACATTAACATTTTTTTTAAATTTAATTAAATGATTTTCAAAATGGGACGGTTTTCGCCCGTCTTTTGTTTTTAATGTTTTTGTTTTAATTAATGTTATGTAGATTGTAATAGCGAAGTTAAAAAGGGATAATTAAAAGGGAGTAATACAGGTGATGAAAATGTTATATAGAAATATTAATAATAATGGTGGGGAACCGAACCACGGGTCGCTACATAATCTGGGTGCGGAGGACGGTCTCCCATCTAACTACTATCCAGACCCAATGTCGCTTAATGCGATAAGCGGTGTTACGACTGGCCGCGATGTAGCCCTATCAATTGAAAGGCAAAATGGGAAAGTCTGCTACATGCCATGTCCCTGCAACGGCATGTAGCACACTTTCCCCCTTTTACCCTTCAGTTAAGGTGCATATTAAAACCCTCTTGCGTACAACAGGTTGGGAATAATTAGTGTATAGGTCTGCTCTGAAAAAATTTGAGGGTGATGATACGATATAAGATTGGGAATCCGTGGTGTAGATTTTTTAGAAAAACTGTCTGGGAACTTCAAAACTAACCCTCGGGTACGTATGAGGCCCTCCAAGGAAGAAGTGGCTAAACGACAAAAATAAAAAATACCAGAAAAACGCAGTTAAAGTTGTACCAATTTGAAAGTTGCCATAACTTTTGAACTTTTCAAGATATTTCGATGAAATATCTTCATAATGTTCAAAAGTTATGTCACTTTCAAATTGTTACAGCTTTCAATTGCGTTTTATGACATTTTTCACTTTTGTCGCTCAGCCAGGAGGGTCTGGGAAACGCTGAAATTATAATAATAATAATAATAATAATAAATAGATTTGCATTTTGCTCATATTTGAATTATATAATATTTATGTATTATATATAATCCTTGGTTGATTTTTGTACCAATATAAATTTAATTTTCAATACGAGTTCACTTTATAATACAATATTGGTAAATTTATTTATTTTGTATTATGTAAATATGTAAATAGTCTCTTTTGAATATATATATATATATATATATATATATATATATATATATATATATTATAGCGCCTCGGTGGTGTAGTGGTTAGCGTCGCTGACTACGAATCCATTGGCCCCGGGATCGAGACCCGCTGACGGCAGCCTGCGCGCAGCAAAACCCATGTTCATCCTTCCACACAATAAAAGAAAGTGGTTGGTCAATAAATGGGTACCCTGGGTGGCCTAGACGCTGGCTACTGGTGGGGCGTGGTTCGGATTCCACGTTAAACTGTAGGTCAAAGGTGGAGTGAAAAGCTTGACCTTCGTCAGAATGAAGAATTCGGGCAGAAGCTAACCAAAAGGTTTTATTTATATATATATATTATGAGAGAGATATATCTATGGCCAAAATATTGAAACCTCTTTGATTTTTTTGAAATAATGAGAAGTATTAATAGCAATTACGTGTAACATTACTAATGTATTTTGATTACTGATAATGAATTTAGTAGCACTTGTCAAGATTTATGAGCTTTTTATTTTTGCTATACGAGTTTTAATGTCCTACTTTTTAAAATTTTGCCATTTTTTCGTAAGTATATTTAAACAAATTGGTATGAAATTCGATACATTAACGGCACATCATTACTCTGAAGTAGGATGCAGGTTTCATTTTACTTTATCAGCCAAACTGAAAAAGATCTAGGGTGATGAAACTCTTTTAGCTAAAGACAGCCTTGGCCAAAAGAGTTGCATCGCCTTAGAATCTATCTACTATTTTTTTTTGTGCCTTGACCCACGTCACTGTCAGTTTTAAATAACATTAAATTTACATGTATAAGGCTTCTTTTTTTTCCGAATAGGCTTTAAAAGAAAATACCAGAAACTAATTACGGTATATACACCTTTGACCAAAAGAACTGCATCACCGTAGAACGTTTCAAGTTTGGCTGATAAAGTCAAATGCTACTTCTGAGTAATGATTTTCCGTCGATGTAGTGAATTTCACACCAGTGCGTGACACTATTTCCCTATAAGCGAAGTGAAGACTGAGGTCGAGAGTTCGAACCCGATGATGCTGGTAATAATAATACAAGCAGTAGAGCACTGGGCCGCTTTAATTGGCCTGAGCTCTGTATCAGTTTCTGGCCCTCCTGAGTCCTGACTAACTGAGATCTGTCAAACGCTGGATTTCTCTATAATAGAGAAAATAAAATTCAGAAAATCGTAAAAAAAATAAGTACTGAATATCGTAAACACAATCTTCAGCCAGCCAACGAAACGCATGTTTTGAAAAGTCACATTCGTCTTTGCTAATTGCGCATGTTGCTCACGGCAAAGAATAGTAAAGATGATTTTAAAATGGGGAAACGTGCGCAAACTTATATTTTAAATCAGATGAAAACGCGCAAAACCTCTTTCGCGACCTTTAGTATCTATCGATCATTGTGTATGTGACCTTTTTCATTTTAAGTCCACGAGTAAAAATTATTTTAAGAAGCTTCAAGTTTCTGTTTACAAACTCAAGCTTGAAGCGAAATAGCTTGTAACATTTTCGTCGATTTTGTCATCTGAAACTGTTATGTAAAATGTCTTAGACTGGAAAGGTACTATTGTTCATTCTACAGGGTGTCCATAATATCTTGTCGCCCCAGTAAAATACTAACTGATTTTCGTTTTTCTTTCAGACCTCTTTGAAATATGTGATAGCAGCAACTATACGCTCGTGCAGCTCCTCCAAAAAGGAGCTGCACGATTGAATCGGTCCTGGAAGGCTGCACGAATATTTTTAATGGTTTTGCCATTACTTGATTTCTCATGGACCCAGATACTAGCCAATATGCGTTGTTCAATCCTATAGTTGCTACTATCATACATTTCAAATGGGTCTGAAAGAAAAACGAAAATTAGTTAGTATTTTACTGGGGTGACAAGACAATGCGGACACCCAGCAGTTTCCGTCACTAAGTGGCCCAGTGGGTAACACTGAAGTGAAGATACTAAGGTAGGTCGGGGGTTCGAATCCCGATGAGGGCTGCGCCAGTTTCTGGCCTTCCACATTGATGATTATATTAATACCATTGTACTTGTTGCGTGTTTGTAAAGTAATAATGGGGTTGTTTGACCTCCTTCGTAACATCTAAGGTCATATGGCGGAAGGGACCTACGGCTTTACGCGGGATTCGAACCACGGTTCGATACGTAATCTAAACGCAAAGGAAGGTCTCCCATCCAACTACTACCCAGACCCAATGTCGCTTAACTTTGCTGATCGACGGGAAGTGGTGTTACGTCATTGACAACACCATAACCTTCCAGGCTCGTAGATCTTTTGTACTTTGTCATCAGTTTCTAAATTTTGTGAAAAGTGCATATTCTGAAAGTCTTATTGCAATACTGTAAAATTTTGCAACGTGTTCGGTCGATAAAAACGTCCTGACGGCCGTCTAATTATTATTATTATTGCAATCCACATTACGCGTAATATATATATATATATATATATTAGTGGACCGGATGTCAGTTTTTCAACATCTGCGGATGCGGATCTTTAATTTCAATATCAATATAGAATTATGAATATATGACATAATTTTTCAAATTTCGTGATATTACTATTATGGCAGGCAATGCATAAGAATTAAAATTAATATTTATGTTTTCATTATGATAAAAATAACTTTCTCAAGAGTTTCAGCCACAGAAAATTCAATGAAACAAGTTTCATTCAATTTCCTGTGTTACCACGTATTTATATTTTGAGGTTTATATATTTGTTTGCTCATTAATAAATAATTAATACTTTACATGAAATGTGCATGACTGGGCCTTATAAGCTAATTTAACTGTAAATTGCATAATTTATTAGAGGTAATATCCGCATAACATCCGCAGTCAGAAGTGCGGATGCGGCTGTTAAAAATTATGCGGATGCGGATATCCGGATCACCACTAATATATATCAGGGTTGTGGAGTGGGTGAAAAAAATTTCCGACTCCGCCTCCAGAAATTTTACAAGTCCGACTCCGACTAACCGTATGGCATATATACTTATATACAGGGTGTCCCTAAAGTCTGGACACATAGGAAATATCACTAACTATAACTAACTATATGTTATTATTATTATTATTATCTTAAATTCATGCAACTGAGGCCTAAGGTAGGCCCACATCGAATCAGCAACCCTGAGGTAGGACCAAATAGGACCTCCAAGTCCATAACTTATGGACTTGGAGGTCCTATTTGGTCCTACCTCAGGGTTTCTGATTCGATGTGGGCCTACCTTAGGCCTCAGTTGCATGAATTTAAGATAATAATAATAATAATAATAATAACATATAGTTAGTTATAGTTAGTGATATTTCCTATGTGTCCAGACTTTAGGGACACCCTGTAGTATAGGTATGGTGTAGGTAAATGAATAGTCTCCGTGAATTTCGATAGTTTTTAATTTTTAAATCTCGATTTTAATTATTCTTTCCTCGTACAATAGTAAAAACTAAAAAGTTATTTAATAGTTATAAAATAATAAAAATATAAGACATGAAATGCTAATATAAAAACTAAAATAATAAATGAAATAAAAACCAAGAAGTTATTTAATAGTTGTAAAATAATAAAAATATAAAAATATAAGACATGAAAGTTGAAACTATTTCAAAATGGTTCAGCATATAAAAAAGCAACTGCAATAAATGGAACAATACATGAATACTTTACAACCACATATATATATATATATACTGTACTCTTATACCTAAACTGAATTTGTTCTCAGAAACAGGATCGCTTCAGTTAGGTCCTCCGTTATTGCCGCTCTCAAGTCGGATCTGACGATTCGGAGGGCAGAAAACAAACGCTCCACGCTGACTTGAGTCGGTGGCAACGCTGTGACAGTCAGAGCGGCATCTTGAATAATCTCAGGGTATCGGGGTATTGCATCTTTCACTTTCAACTTTGCAGTACAGTCAATTTTTTCTACCTCTCCCAGTGCGTGAGAAAAATCCAATTTGAATTTAGCTAGCGCAGTCGGGCTCCTTTCTCCGCTTTTTTCCAAATCTAATCGACGACGCTTTGACCGCTCCTGGTCGTCTAGATGTTTTTCGAAATCGAATTCTTCAGAATTTGAATTGGATGAGGACGATGATGGAAGGCTGCCGTGTTGCGGCCCAGCTACAGCTTCGTTGTCCGCTCGTAGACCTTTCATACGAATGACTACTTCACATAAAGCAGCTTTAGCTCAAATTTGCTGTTCTTCTGTCAGTGTGACTCGGTACATGGCGTCAACGTAGATAGCAGCCAATAGGACGTCATTGTCCAGCAGACGACTTTCTCTGCGCAGCATTGAGTTCATAATGCCATCGGCTATCATGCCACCAATTTGAGAGAGGCGGAAAATGAGGGTCTTCCACTCCTCATAAAACAAACCAGGAGTCAAGTCAGCTGCTTGCAAGTTTTTGTAACGGTATATGGATGGCGAAGCAAGCTGTCAAGTTCCTTTACTTGCTCCCATTGAACTTGTCATCGTGACATCCGGGTTGGCCATGTCACTAAGGAAAGGTTTTAGTTCAAAAACACGCTGAATCATCAAGTATATACTACCCCACTGAGTTGCTTGATCAAAAATCGCCCCTTTTTGGGGCCGCATGTTTTTCTCTCAAGCCGTCACGAATTGCCAGTTTTCGCGTATGGATAACACAGCGCGTGTGATGGATCTTGGAGAGCCTTGCAGCAGCATCCACAAATTCGTTTAAAGTATCACCGCCATTGTCTGAAACTTCATTATCAAAATCATCTACCACTTCATCTTTGTTCAGCTTCTCGATGGTGCTCATCATGTTGGTGGCATTGTCGGTTACGATCGATAAGACTTGTTCTTTACCAATGTCGAACTCTTCCAGAACGTCCATCACTAGTTGTTGGAGAGAGTCACTTGTGTGTTGGGCTTCAGTGTCCCTTACCGCCAATGTGCGTGTGACCACTTCTTTTCGATCATCCACGAATTGAACGTTGATCGCGAAGTAATTAACTCTGGCGTGTGCAGGCATCCATCTTCAGAAAAACGAACCGTCCACGAAGAAATTCCTTGAGCGCATGCTTCTGCTTTTTTGCCTCCTCCAGTACCAGACTTCGAATACTGTTCCTTTCTAACGAAACACCAAGTTTACGGGCCATTTCACCGCTCACTGACGATGGCAAGTTTTTCGTGTGCCAAGTGACCAAAGGTGATGAGGAGAAAACCTGTGGCGCCAAAATTAGCGCTTACTCAGGCGAAGGAACCAGTGCCCCGAGCAGAACATCGAATCTAAAGCGTCATCTACAATGCCATCATCCCAAAGTGTTGAAGACTGTTACTGAAAAGGATGCCAAAAGTAAGAAGGATGATGATGCTCCTGGCCCAAGTTCTTCAAATCGTCAAGCTCTCGTTACCGAGTATTTTGAGAGTGGAAAGGTTACTGTGTCCATGACGGCAGATAAATTCAAGGGCTGCATCATTGAAATGGTGGTTAAGAATGCTGTCCCTCTGAGCTTGTTCTCTACTGATTGAGAAATATTCAAATACCGCAGATTTCGGCTTCGATCGCTGCGCCATCACAAAGATTGTTCATAGTGATGGGTTTGAGTGTTTCTGAAAAAGAAAAATATAAAATGAGGGAAAGTAAATTTATGCTGAGAGCTTTAATACATAGTACAAATAATGAAGAAATTCATTTGAGCTGCTATGTCTAGTGAATACAGCTGCTAACGCCTAACAGTGCATATATATATATATATATATATATATATAATATATAATATATATATATATATAGTTTACTAAATAAATTACACACACACATCAATAATATTACTGTATATATTATGAATATACTTTTAAGAGCTCTGTAGATGCGAAATTATGCTAAATGTGTCCAAATGTATACTGTATAGAAATTTCCCCTGACAAACTTTTACCTTCTAGTAACTTTGTGTCCAATTGGATATGAACTATGCATAAACTCCTATACAAATTATATAAGCAGTCTTAGATAAAAAATAACCTGGTAAAATGCTTCTTTATAATCAGCAGAAGAAAACAAAACCTAAACAGACGTTATATTGTTAAAAAAAAACTTAGAAAATAACGTAAACATTTACCGGAAAAAAAATGGCTTCTGCACACACCACGCTTCAAATTGCTAGTGACGTCATCAATCGCGCGCCATCTATTGAACAAAATAAAAACTGGGGGCCTAATGTGTACATCTGGATACAAAGTTATAAAAGAAATGCATTTTTTCTCACTGAAGTATTATTAGGATTTAGGTAGGTAAAAAAAATAATTTAAGTTAATGTGTCCAATTGGTCTGAAAATACGACAAAGGGTTAAAAAGACATTCTAATCAGGCGGACGTTCCGAGAAAACGCACGCAGTTTCATGTCTAAAAAATTCTGAGAAACCAGGTGCAATTGAAAATTTCAAGGAAACGCGTGTAATTTTCAGATTTGGAGTCGGAGTCGGAGTTGAGGGATTTATACCGACTCTCGACTCCGACCCCGACTCCACAACCCTGATATATATATATATATAATATATATATATATATATATTATATATATATGGGATTGAACTCAGAATAGTCTACTGAGGTCCATGCACGGTCTGTGTATCATATATATATTTATATATATATATAGTGTTGCAATATGCAACAATAATTACTTTAGTTAGATTTTTACTATTAGTAAAGCACCATTTTGTACAGGGTGTCCGGGAAACATTGCTTAAAAAAAAATTATTAGTTAGTAATATGTATACAATATAAATGGTTGTTTACATTTCCAAACCGTTCAAATTTAGAACATCCCCACATGATGACTAGTATTCGTCGCTAGTGTGTATTCGACGCTCATTCTTCATTAGAGTATTAGCAAGGTGCTCTTGTGGAATGGATCTAATAACCTTTGATTCTTTGACAGAATTCTGCCAAATACATTGGTTTGTCATGATACACAAATGTTTTAACGTAACCGTATGGATAAAAGTCCAAAGGGGTTAAGTCGGGTGATCGAAGTGTTCTATACAGCGCTGAACGCATCAACATGAACGTGTTTCACCAAAGGTTAACGTTTGGTGTGCTATGTCACGTAACTACGTAATCAATTCATTTTTGTTTGACATTTGTGCCGTGACTGGAGCGAATTATTTTAATGTACTGCAGACATTTTTTTCTTTTGCAACTAAGGCTACTGGAATTGACAGTTTGCAACTCTCTAGACGCAACCTTTTCGCATGGATAGGCCATGGTAGACCGGCAGCATGGCCACTTCAATCATCTGACTTAACCTCGTTAGACGTATATATAGCAGTATGTTAAAACACTTGTGTATTGTGATAAACTCAGTAATTTGACAGAACTCCTTCAAAGAAACAGAAGTCACTGGATTCATTCCACAAGAGCATCTTGTAGATCCTGTTATGTTTAAAGAAGGGTTTTTTTTTGTTATTTTATCACTTTTAGGTTTATATTTTAAATAAAAATACTTTTTGAGCAACATTATAAACCATAAAAAACAAAAAACGAGGAATTAATATTAAAAAAAAAGACCAAGTCACTTCACTTATATATATATATATATATATATTATATATATATATATATATATGTGTGTGTGGTGTGGTATACGGTATATATAAAGACGCGGAAATATGTTGCTTTATTCTTTGTTCAGTGATCATGCAAGTTCACGTAGTTGTTGTGAAGTTAGTTGTACTTCGCATAACATCGCTTCTTGAATTGGGAGAGTCAAATTGATGACAACGTATTTCACGTTGTTTACATTTTTATTTTTTAAAACTTTAAAAACTTTCTCTACCTGCTGCATTCCTGCTCTTCCTTAGCATTTGGCGGTATAGTCTAATATCGTTAGATGGTGTGTCACATCTTGATTGTGGTGGAGCGTTTGTGTAAGTTACTTCGCGATAACGATAACGCACAACTGTCTTCGAACTCAAATTCATACGTTCGAGAACGCTCGCTTATATCTTGTGTGTTTGTAACTGCCAAACCAATTTATACGGCAACGCATCGAAATCATTAGGCAATTGTGGAGTATACAAGCGGAGCATATTTTTAAGGTAAATGTGTCTTAATACCGGGCCGGTCAGGTAACTGTTATTCATCTCCAAAACGTTGACCAAATACACTACTTTAGTGCAATTCGTGTTGTGTCTGCGATAAACTTTTCTCTGAACCTTTTAAAATGTAGAAAGTTTCGATTAGTCAGGGATTTTTGCGCACTACCTTGTGGCAGTGATGGAGCTGGAAACCGTTGTGATGTATTAGCCAGCGTAAGCGGTAGGCTACTCTGACAGTTTTCTCTTGCGAAACTGGTAATTCTACTTTTAATGTACTTTAATAGCTAGCTGCTAGAAAAAGATTGTATTATTTCTGGAGTGTTTAATTTTAATATTGGCCCGGAGGCAGTCCTTCATGTTGTACTGTGGCCAGAGATGGTCCAGATACATTAAGAAATGTATCTTAGATGCAAAGTAAAATGCTAGTTTATTGCGTACCAAAGATACAAGATATTTTTCAAGAAACGGGCAAGATACGGAGATACAAGATACATACTGAATGTATCTAAAATACTTTTCTCAATGCAAGATGCTTCTCTAATCATTTTAAGTTTGGAGACTAGAAATAATAAGAAAAAATAACTTTTAAGTCTTTTAAATCATTATATTTTAAATGACATGCCTAAAATTAGTTTTGGTATGTATCATAATTCTTACTGATTTAATTTTAAAATCAACGAATACTTTCGTGGATTTTGAGCTTATGATGTCGTAAAATGATTCATATAATAAGACACCTGTGGCCGTTTTATGATAGGAAAGTTTCTTCATTTCTGGAATTTTTTTTTGTGACCGCCCTAAATCTAATGACATATTCAAATAAGTAAATATTAGCCCAGAACTTGTTATAGGAAAAAGTTTATTCGAAGCCGCGCGCCGTAGCGTCACTTTCAGACGCTCATTCTTCATTTTTAATTTCAGGTTCCTAGCTAGACTTCTAAATTTGGAGGGGCAAGAAAACCATCGTTGAGGTGGTGGAGGAGCAGTACTGACTTCGTAGTATAAATCTTATAAATGTAATAAATGTAACCAGTTTATAGTTCTGAATATTATAATTTATTATTACATTTAGTTTTAAAAGTATATCTTATTTTTACAATTATTTCGTTTTTAGTTTGACATCGGCAACTTTTCTGAGTGTCGGGGTCGCAAGCTAGAATTTTGGGGCAATTGCCCTCCCATGTCCCCTTTGGCTACACCACTGAATTAATTAATTATTAACTCGGTCGAGGCGGTAAAAGAATCAAGTACCTTTTCCAGTTAATTACAGTAAAATATATACCCAGAAATCGAGAGAGTTTTGAGCACAGCGAGACTTCTGGTCATTCTGCCTTCGCCACTACGACTCACACAATAATAATTGCGTTTGTGCAATATAGTTCACGCCTCAATATTAGTTGTCATACATTTGGCACTTCCATTAGTTGGCAGATGCGTAATTTTTATTCCAAAAGTCACGACGGCGGGTATTGAGATTCTGGAAATGTATCTTGTATCAAATATACCATTTTAAGATTCATGATACAGATAAATTTGTATAAAAAATACAAGATATAAGATCATTTTATATTTTTTTTCAAGGTATAGATACAAGATGCAATTTGTATCTAAGATACAGTATTGATACTCTCCATCTCTGGCCCATAACCGAAATGAGTTTGTGACGTCTGCACTAATATATTGATGTCCATCAAGAGCTTAAAGCAGGTATGGGGAAACTACGTCGGATGTGACCTGACGCAAAACATAACACGGACGCCTCGACAATATAGGTGTATTGCAGAATTGTTACATTGTCTTCCACTCCCGCTCCTGAGAAGTGGTCTTGCCCTCGTTCTACTCCACCGCACTCTTTTTTTCATGTTCGCGTTTACTGTCGACAGCCACCAGTCGACATCGTCAGTGATTTATCAGCTCATCTCGCCTAGTAAAGTACTGTAGTAGCCCTTTGTTTTGATCCACAAAATGAGTTCGACAGAA
The DNA here is from genome assembly GCA_023014485.1 of Bathynomus jamesi. Classification (NCBI taxonomy): domain Eukaryota; kingdom Metazoa; phylum Arthropoda; class Malacostraca; order Isopoda; family Cirolanidae; genus Bathynomus; species Bathynomus jamesi. The sequence continues at coordinate 148,617 of JAJOZX010009002.1, forward strand.
AAACAAAAGTTGTGTGTGTGTTTGTGTGTGCTACTAAATATTTCTTTACACAATCTCTGCAGATAAAAACAACAGCAATAAAAATCACTCTTAAAAAGCTATATGATGAATTTAAAAGGTTTACTGACTTCAAAAAGATTGAAAAGGATACTGACGTGTTTTCGAAAACAGTAATCCTGATTTGCAGCTACAAATGATTGGGCTCCGGTGCAACGCAGTTTTTTTAAAAGATTATTTTGGCAATTGTACACTAACTGAATTCTGCAATCATCTGAACAGAAATCAGTATCATAAAAGCTCGAGCAGAACAAAAATCACAGACAGCCATCTCTCATCTGTCCTCAGGATATCTACTACTCAAATGGAGTCTGATTACTCCTGGCTTCTGAATGGACAAAAGTAGTTTCATTTATCTCACTGAAAGTTGTAAGAATTATTTTAGCGTTAATTCTGGTGCTATTTTTAGCTATTTTCTGCGGTAACAACCTTAAATATCTTCTTTCTTTTTTAATAACATCAATGTTCACCTTTTGTGCCACATTTTGTTAATAGTTTCTGTCCAACCAATTAATGTTTCAAATTGTAGCCTAATTTGCTAATTTATTGTACAAATTTAAGCAGAAAACATATAGGCCTACAGGTTGTCGTTATGCAAATTTTTGTGCATAAAATAAATAATGCCTTTTACTTCAGTGCGGCCCCGGCCAAAAAAAAAAACTTTTCACTTATTTTTAATATTGACTAATTGAATCTGAGTATAATGTTATCACGCCTGACATAGCTTCCATTATTGTACTAAATTATAATCAGATATTCTAAATGTGTTTAAATTAGATGATAGATATTGAAAGACGAGTATAAATAATTCAGTTTTGAGGTCAGATAAACGTCACTCATCAAATTTGTTTTTTGTTAATAGATATACGTGTATATATATTTCTATATATTAAAATAATTAATATATAGAAAAAAGATTATAGAAGTGAGAAGTTAATATCTGAAGTAACTGCTGTTTTTTAAAGATTTAGCAAACATATTTCTACAATATTGCTCTGCTCAGAGAAAGTTTTTTAAGACTAAAAAAAATTATTTGCTTAAAATTAGTGGTGCACCGATTAATCGGTATCGGCACCTTTCATGCCGATTAATCGGCAGTTTACCGATTAATCGGCAATGCAAGGTATTTTCTTAATATCGGCATACCAGGTGCCGATACCGATTAATCGGTGCACCACTACTTAAAATCACATAATACAGGGTGTTTCAGGTCGACTCTAGAAATATGGAAATTGGCGGAATTTGTAGTTTGACCTGAAACATTAAATTACTACCTACTTGCTACAAATTCCGCCAATTTCCTTATCGTAGGGTCGACCCTGAAACACCCTGCTGTATTTTAGTTATATTAAGTAAAATACAATTTTGGAACATAAATTATTTTTAAAAACATTTTTTATCCAAATATAAATTTCTTTACCCCTCCCAAAAAATATTTTTGAAACAAAAAATAATTACATATTATTTTAATAGAAGAAAAAATTTCTTTGAATAATCTATTTCAAACAAAACATTAATTTTGTAACATTTAACCCTCGATGAGCGATGGTACGAAGTGTTGAGGTTTCAAATGCATTCATAACATGCCCAATAAAAAGTTCGTCCACGAAGCGTTTATAATATTAGTTTTTTAATTTAAAAAAAAAATAATAAATTCTTTTGAATTTGGTTTTTAAATGTAAATATAAAAGTTTTTACATAAAAAAAGTTATTTAATAAAGCTGTCTTGTAGACAAAAAATATAATTAGCCGATTCATCAAACGCATCTACAATTTCGAGTAGCGGAGCAAGAAGAGTACTCTGTCCGTTGCGTGATGAATATCTCAAAGAGAGCGATTCTAGTCCAGTAAGCGAATAATATATATATATATGTGTGTGTGTGTGTGTGTAATGTGCATAATTGAGTGTATGGTAGTTAAAGTTAAATAAATTCTAATATAACTATATACATGTGGTGAATTTGAACATAACTAATTCCAAATAAAGCATAGTTTATATTTAGTTTAGTTTTTACTTTTTTTTTTAATTACACCCTTTCCAGAATTTATGACAAAATTACATTTCTTTCGACACAAACAAAAATTTATGCAATTTTTTTTTATTTGATGTAAAAAAATATTCAGGAATAATTCAAATAAGAATTTTTGTTTAAATTTAAAAATAATATTTTTTTTTACCAAGAAAATCTTATTGTATACTCAGAAATTAATTAAAACAAACACACACACACACACACACACACACACACACCACGTCCTCTAAATAGACTTTCAAAATCTTTGATAAGAAAGCACTCTCTTGCGGCAGACCATCCCATTGACCCTTCCTCCTTTCACCAAATTATAAACACCATTAATAGTAGTGTTGGTTTACGTCGTTGTCGTCGTCGGCCTAGGCAAGCTACGGCTTGGGACCGTAGCGCATCTATCCGGTATAGGTTAACCTGGATGATGTAGCCATAAGCACTGCCGCTAGTTAAGTGCCAACCAGTGATTATCTCACTAGCCGTATTGAGTCCGTTAGGCGAAACTGCGACAGTACCAAAGGTGGAAAATATAACCTTTGGTTTTCTATTATTTATTTGCAAAATGGACATGGTATTAGATTAAAATAAATATTTGAATATAAATAATTAACTGACAATTGTGATATATAATTAATTATGTTTACATACAATAAAATAATATAGTATACATAAAATTAGTATTAATGTGGTTCACAATTGAATTATAATGGGGTAACTAATTTAAAATGAATTTATAACTATTCCGAAATTCAAGACGGTAAAATTAACATTTATCTTGAAACTAAAATAAAGATTCACTACACACTCCCCCACCAGAGAGGAAGTTCAAAGAGTTCCGAACGACACAGATTTCCGCTGAACCTTTTTGGTAGCTACTTGTACCTCACTTAAGGTTGATTCCAAAAACGCAGGCTTAAGACGATCGATAGAAACCTTGTCGACCTTGGAACCGCGCTGGATGAGAAATGATTTGCGCGTACGTCGGAGAACTTCATAGGGTCCGTCATATGGACATTGGAGAGGCCGTTTTGGGACAGGTACACGAACGAAAACGTGGGTGCAAGACTGGAGGGCTGGGGAAATAAAGATGTTCTGTTGGCTAGTCAATCGAGGGGGAACAGGCTGAAGGGACTGCATGTGAGAGGAAAGTGTTTGAGCGAATTCCGTAGGATCGCATGACTTATCCCCTGCAGTGAAGTAGCCACCTGGTAGCCGCAGTGTTGTTCCATAGACTAGTTCAGCCGCTGTAGTCTTCAGATCACTCTTAAATGCAGAGCGAATACCAAGCAACACGAGTGGAAGCTTATCCATCCAATGGGAGTCTTCGTGACACATAAGGGATGACTTCAGCTGGCGATGGAAGCGTTCGACGAGGCCGTTAGCTTGCGGATGATACGCACAGGTATGCGCATGTACTGTACCCAACAAGCTGGTAAACTTCTTCCAAAGCGAAGACTCAAATTGGCGACCTTGGTCAGTGATGACTTTTGTCGGCAATCCAAATCTTGATACCCATCCATGAAGAAAGGCTCTTGCAACAGTGTCCGCTTGGATATCAGGAAGTGGGATGGCTTCAGGCCATCTGGAAAAGCGGTCGAGACAGGTGAGCAGATAACGTTGGCCTTGAATCACTGGAAGAGGGCCAACATGTCTACATGAATTACCTCAAATCGCTGGGATGGGGGCGGAAATGCGTCAAAGGGGGACCTGGTGTGCCTTTGGACTTTGGCACGCTGGCAGGCAAGGCACGTTTTGGTCCAATGTTTGACATCCTTCCGCATCGAGGGCCAAACAAAGCGAGAGGCAACCAGGTGTTGCGAAGCACGGATACCAGGATGGGAGGGCTTATGAAGATCCGTGAAGACTGCTTTTCTGTGACATGGAGGGACATAAGGGCGAATAGCAGCTGTTGATACGTCGCAATAGAGGGGCACAGACAATCCTGGCATACTCATTTTCTTGAGGAAAGTGAGTGAGTGGAGTCTTCTCTGAGCAGGTCTTGTAGTTCCGTATCCTTATCTTGATCCTGTGCAATAGCATTCCACAGTGTAGAGCTGAGGGTAACAGAAGTAATCTCTATTCTTGAAAGTGCATCCGCTGGAGTGTTCAAGACACCTTTGATGTGGCGGATATCTGTGGTAAATTGCGAGATATAATCGAGTTGCCTGATGACTCTGGGAGAGTGGTTACAGCTGTTTTTATTGAAGACAGTGACCAAAGGTTTGTGGTCGGTAAAAACACAAAACTCTCGGCCTTCAAGGAAATGTTGAAAATGCTTCACGTTTAAGTAAATAGCAAGAAGTTCACGTCCGAAAGCACTATAACGCGTTTGGGCTGGCTGCAGCTTTTTCGAGTAAAACGCGATGGGTGCTTGTTGACCGTTAATGGTTTGTTCCAACACTCCACCGATCGCAACATCTGAGGCATCGACCGTCAGAGTTAGGGGGCATCACTGATAGGAAATGACAGAGACAATGCACTATTGATAGCATTTTTGGCATTGTCGAACGCCTGTAAACTATCGCTACACCATAACAATTTCGTTACCTTGCGTTTGTGCGTGATCATAGCGTGTAGAGGAGCAAGAACACTAGCACAGTTTTTAATGAACTTGTGGTAATAATTTACCAAACCTAGAAACCGACGTAACTCACGCTGATTACTTGGCATAGGGTAATTTTTTATCACTTCACACTTGTCCTGAAGGGGGGTAATTCCGTGCTGCGAAATCGTGTGACCAAGAAATTCCAAGGTTGGCTGTGCAAACACACACTTAGATGCATTAATAGTAACACCGTATTGTTCTAAGCGTTGAAAGAGGAGTGAAAGATGTTCCTTATGTTCCTCTTCCGTTGAGCTGGCCACAAGCAAATCATCGATGTAGGCATAAACAAAGTCTAAGCCTCTGGTGACCTCATCTATAAACCTCTGAAAGGTTTGCGCAGCATTCCGTAGCCCGAACGGCATCTTCAAAAATTCGAATAACCCAAATGGTGTACAAACTGCAGTCTTGGGAATATCCGAAGGCTCTACGGGAATGTGGTGGAAAGCCTTAACGAGATCTATTTTACTGAAGATAGATTTGCCGTGGAGAAGAGAAGTAAAGTTTTGGACATTTGGTACCGGATATTGGTCCGGGATGGTTGTCGAATTTAAAAACCGGTAATCCCCACATGGTCTCCAGTCTCCTGACTTCTTCTGGACCAGGTGTAGGGGAGAGGACCAACTGCTTTTGGAAGGTCTTATTATCCCAAGATCCATCATAAGCTGGAATTCCGATTTGGCAGCTTTCAGTTTGTCCGGGGCAAGACGTCTGGGTTTTGCAAACACAGGGGGACCTTTTGTTGTAATGTGATGGGTAATGGTGTGCTTAATGGTATCACCCATCTGCATCGGTTGAAGAATTCCTGGATATCGCTGGAAAAGGCACTGGTACATGGAATTAGGGGGAACGAGGGAAAGTGCAGAGTTCGAGGCGTCCGGAAGGGCAACCTGTTTGGCAAGAACAGAAAGCAGTGTGGCCTGGTCGCATAAGCGTCGCTTGTCAAGATCCACCAGAGTTTGAAATGCTGGAGGAATCAGCGCCGATTATGGGATGCTGCACTTGAGCACAGATGAAAATCCACTTGAAGGATCGGTGAAGGCCCAAGTTTAGTTCACGCGACTGAGAGTACCGTACGTGGGTATGCGTGAACCGTTAGCAGCGTATAGAGGCGGAGATTCCGAGTGCGTATGACCAGATTTTTGAGGGAATACACTGACTGACGCTCCGGTATCGACCAAGAAATTGATACCAGAGTTCCTGTCCTTTATGAATAACAGGTTGGCAGTGCGAGTACTAGACGCCATTAGGACTCGCTGCTGGGGTTTTCCGACGAAAAATTGCAAGGGGAGATGCACTTCCTAGCCTTCTTTCCAAATTTCGAGTGGTAGAAGCAGATCTTCCCGGAACTCGAACGATGCCTCTTCGTAAATCTTGACCGAGAATGGCTTCTTTGCCGTTGATTTGTAGCAGAGAACAAACGTGGTTGAGTCGTTGACTTAACTCTTTCACTTTCAACTCCAGTTCCGATTGTGTGTTCACGTTGTTGACCGGAGCTGTGTCAATCTCCACTACTTTGTCGGCAGTTTCTGCTAGTTTATCAACTGGAGTAGCAGGATCCATAGTGGCCAAGACACGCTGAGCTGATGGAGGAAGTTTCTGCAAGAACAACTGTCTAAAGATGTCCTTATCGAAGGTTTGTGCGCGTTCGCCTAGAGCGCACTGCATAGCCCTCAGCATTTGAGTGGGCTTACGGTCTCCAAGTTCTTCTTTTGAGATTAACTGATGTAGTTTCTCACGCTCGGAGACAGTGGTGCGGCACAGGATGGCAGACTTCAGATCGTTGTACGGGTCCTCACTCGTGGAAGTAGATACGATGACGTCACGGACTTCAGAGATGATGCTCGCTGGTAGAGAGGACAAAACATGATCGTATTTCGTCCTGCTAGCGGTGATTCTTCCCAAGTTGAATTGTGATTCCACTTGGTGGAACCAAATAAATGGATCACCCGGCCAGAAGACGGGGAGCTTTACGCTCAAGTGGGAGATGGCACCAGCGTCGTCAGGCATCTTCTCCTATGCTTGCTGACGTACAAGCAAGACGACAAGGTACCAACGAAGGAGTGGAGGTTGAGACGAGCGCAGGCACAGAGCGCACGGGCAGGGGTGAGGGGCAGAGGGCACGAGCGACATTACAGTCTGGTCCTAGTCGCTCGGGTGAAGGGGGTGATGGGCACGAACGACGTTACAGTCTAGTCCTAGTCGTTCGGGTAAAAGGGGTAATCCAGCTCCGGGGTCACCAATTGTTGGTTTACGTCGTTGTCGTCGTCGGCCTAGGCAAGCTACGGCTTGGGACCGTAGCGCATCTATCCGGTATAGGTTAACCTGGATGATGTAGCCATAAGCACTGCCGCTAGTTAAGTGCCAACCAGTGATTATCTCACTAGCCGTATTGAGTCCGTTAGGCGAAACTGCGACAGTACCAAAGGTGGAAAATATAACCTTTGGTTTTCTATTTATTTGCAAAATGGACATGGTATTAGATTAAAATAAATATTTGAATATAAATAATTAACTGACAATTGTGATATATATTAATTATGTTTACATACAATAAAATAATATAGTATACATAAAATTAGTATTAATGTGGTTCACAATTGAATTATAATGGGGTAACTAATTTAAAATGAATTATAACTATTCCGAAATTCAAGACGGTAAAATTAACATTTATCTTGAAACTAAAATAAGAGTATTCACTACACACTCCCCCACCAGAGAGGAAGTTCAAAGAGTTCCGAACGACACAGATTTCCGCTGAACCTTTTTGGTAGCTACTTGTACCTCACTTAAGGTTGATTCCAAAAACGCAGGCTTAAGACGATCGATAGAAACCTTGTCGACCTTGGAACCGCGCTGGATGAGAAATGATTTGCGCGTACGTCGGAGAACTTCATAGGGTCCGTCATATGGACATTGGAGAGGCCGTTTTGGGACAGGTACACGAACGAAAACGTGGGTGCAAGACTGGAGGGCTGGGGAAATAAAGATGTTCTGTTGGCTAGTCAATCGAGGGGGAACAGGCTGAAGGGACTGCATGTGAGAGGAAAGTGTTTGAGCGAATTCCGTAGGATCGCATGACTTATCCCCTGCAGTGAAGTAGCCACCTGGTAGCCGCAGTGTTGTTCCATAGACTAGTTCAGCCGCTGTAGTCTTCAGATCACTCTTAAATGCAGAGCGAATACCAAGCAACACGAGTGGAAGCTTATCCATCCAATGGGAGTCTTCGTGACACATAAGGGATGACTTCAGCTGGCGATGGAAGCGTTCGACGAGGCCGTTAGCTTGCGGATGATACGCACAGGTATGCGCATGTACTGTACCCAACAAGCTGGTAAACTTCTTCCAAAGCGAAGACTCAAATTGGCGACCTTGGTCAGTGATGACTTTTGTCGGCAATCCAAATCTTGATACCCATCCATGAAGAAAGGCTCTTGCAACAGGTCCGCTTGGATATCAGGAAGTGGGATGGCTTCAGGCCATCTGGAAAAGCGGTCGAGACAGGTGAGCAGATAACGTTGGCCTTGAATCACTGGAAGAGGGCCAACAATGTCTACATGAATTACCCAAATCGCTGGGATGGGGGCGGAAAATGCGTCAAAGGGGACCTGGTGTGCTTTGGACTTGGCACGCTGGCAGGCAAGGCACGTTTTGGTCCAATGTTTGACATCCTTCCGCATCGAGGGCCAAACAAAGCGAGAGGCAACCAGGTGTTGCGAAGCACGGATACCAGGATGGGAGGCTTATGAAGATCCGTGAAGACTGCTTTCTGTGACATGGAGGGACATAAGGGCGAATAGCAGCTGTTGATACGTCGCAATAGAGGGCACAGACAATCCTGGCATACTCATTTTCTTGAGGGAAAGTGAGTGAGTGGAGTCTTCTCTGAGCAGGTCTTGTAGTTCCGTATCCTTATCTTGATCCTGTGCAATAGCATTCCACAGTGTAGAGCTGAGGGTAACAGAAGTAATCTCTATTCTTGAAAGTGCATCCGCTGGAGTGTTCAAGACACCTTTGATGTGGCGGATATCTGGTAAATTGCGAGATATAATCGAGTTGCCTGATGACTCTGGGAGAGTGGTTACAGCTGTTTTTATTGAAGACAGTGACCAAAGGTTTGTGGTCGGTAAAAACAAAACTCGGCCTTCAAGGAAATGTTGAAAATGATTCACGTTTAAGTAAATAGCAAGAAGTTCACGTCCGAAAGCACTATAACGCGTTTGGGCTGGCTGCAGCTTTTTCGAGTAAAACGCGAGGGTGCTTGTTGACCGTTAATGGTTTGTTCCAACACTCCACCGATCGCAACATCTGAGGCATCGACCGTCAGAGTTAGGGGGGCATCACTGATAGGAAATGACAGAGACAATGCACTATTGATAGCATTTTTGCATTGTCGAACGCCTGTAAACTATCGCTACACATAACAATTTCGTTACTTGCGTTTGTGCGTGATCATAGCGTGTAGAGGAGCAAGAACACTAGCACAGTTTTTAATGAACTTGTGGTAATAATTACCAAACCTAGAAACCGACGTAACTCACGCTGATACTTGGCATAGGGTAATTTTTTATCACTTCACACTTGTCCTGAAGGGGGTAATTCCGTGCTGCGAAATCGTGTGACAAGAAATTCCAAGGTTGGCTGTGCAAACACACACTTAGATGCATTATAGTAACACGTATTGTTCAAGCGTTGAAAGAGGAGTGAAAGATGTTCCTTATGTTCCTCTT
>JAJOZX010009003.1:0-27500 GCA_023014485.1 Bathynomus jamesi
ACCCTCAGGAAAGATATTGAGAGGCTGGAGCGAGTGCAGGCGAGGGCCACAAAGTTAATCCCTTCTGTTAGGCATATGGGCTACAATCGACGGTTACGCGCCCTGAACTTGTTTTCGCTTGAAACTCGGAGGCGCGCGGTCAACTGATCGAGGTTTTCAAGCTCTTACGAGGGTTCAACGATGTCGATTTTAGAAGTATGTTTAGTTTAAATGATAACCCAACTCGCAACAATGGTTGGAAGTTGGATTTTGAAACGGTTTAGGACTAGTGTGTGTGGGAATTACGTTACGTATAAGATCTGTGACACATGGAACAGGTTACCTTCGGAAGTTGTGAACAGTTCCTCTGTGGATCAGTTCAAGAAAGGTTAGACGAATCTTGCACACTATTTGAGTGTGTAAAGACATTAGGACCTCAGTCTGCGGAAATTTCTTTTCTGTAAAATAGTTGATATCTGGAACCAACTTCCCTCAGAGGATGTTTCCAGTCAAAGTGTAAATCTGTTTAAAAATAGGCTAGACAAAGTACAGAACACATCATAGTTTAAGATTAAAACCTCAGAAAACTCTGCAGGAGTTCGCTGCTCGGTGTCTCTGTGAGCAAGCTAAATATAGAGCTATTTATATATTCTCCACTTTCCTGTAAAATTCCTTGGCTACTTTTCCAGGGTCAAGGTATTTTCTTCAACCTTTTTCGTACCTGCCTCTGCAGGGAGGGAGCGGAGGGTGGGGAGAGAGCCTTCTACTTTTCTATCCAGTTTTCTACTACTGCTAGCATAGTTGAAAGACAAAATTTTCCCTGGCACCCGTTGCCATTGGTACCTCCTCGGTATGGGCCGCAAGGCCTTTTGAGGTACTTCTTTTCCTTGTAACTCCTTGTAACTATCTCTCTCTATCTCTCTCTATCTATCTATCTATCTCATTAGAAACATGATAGGTCCGTTAAAGGACGGAAGCGGCGTTCTGCGGACCTCGGACGCGGACATCGCCAATGTGCTTAATGAGTACTTTGCGGGAGTGTTCACCAGGGAGGACACCCGCATCCAGAGCTGGGCATTTGCGGCATATTTTGCGGTACTACCGCAAACCGGAACCGCATAACGCAGTACCGCAAAGGATCGCTGAAAGTACCGCAGTACCGCTACCGCATTCAAATTTCCGCGTACCGGTTTGGTAGTTTGGTAGTACCGCAGTACCGCAAAATATGCCGCAAATGCCCAGCTCTGCCCGCATCATCCCCGAGCGAGGTGTGAGGCACGAAGGTGGTGGCCTGGATAATGTTCGATGTACCGCGACAGTCGTTACCGATAGAATAGACAAACTGAGCGCGTTTAAGGCTCCTGGGCCAGACCAGTTTTTCCCCAGAGTGTTGCGGGAGGTGCGCGACCAGGTGGCTCCCCACCTGGCTACAGTCTTCAACAAATCGTTGGAGACGGGCCAGGTGCCTGGTGACTGGAGGGAAGCCAACGTGACCCCTATCTTTAAGAAAGGGGATCACGAAAGTCCAGGGAACTATCGTCCCATTAGTCTCACTTCAGTTGTAGGTAAATTATTAGGGGATAATAGCGGATAGGATCGTTGACCATTTGGATTACAAGCTGCTTGGGGACTCCCAACATGGGTTTAGACGGCATAGGTCGTGTCTCACCAACTTGCTCGAGTTTTTCCACGTCATGTTGGGTGAGTACGATAAGAGTAGGGCGATTGATATACTTTATCTCGACTTTCAGAAAGCCTTTGATAAGGTACCTCACCGCCGGCTAATGGCGAAAGTGCGCGCGCTGGGTATCGGTGGGGAAATAGGTAGGTGGATTGAAAACTGGCTGAAGAATAGGCGGCAGAGGGTTGTAATTAAAGGTGCTAGTTCGGGTTGGGCCTCGGTCACTAGTGGGGTTCCTCAGGGTTCCGTTTTGGGGCCGCTCTTGTTTATCATTTACATAAATGATATCGACGGTGGCATCGTCAGTCGGATCGCCAAATTCGCTGATGACACCAAGCTTGGGGCCAATGTTGGGACGCCCGAAGCGATCGAGGAACTGCGTGCGGACCTAGGTAGGATAGGAGAGTGGTCCGAAAAATGGCAAATGCCGTTTAACTTGGGTAAATGCAAAGTGATGCACATTGGCTACGCCAATCCCAAGTCGGACTACTCGATGTTGGGTAGTAATATCGAGGTGACTGATTTAGAAAAGGACTTGGGTGTGCTAATTAGCAGCGACCTTAAGTTTACGAAACAGTGTGTAGAGATGGAAAAGAAAGCCAGAAACTATTGGGTTATATCAGGAGGCAATTTCAGTTTCGGAACAAGGAGATTGTGCTCTCACTGTACAATTCCCTTGTTCGGCCGCACCTGGAGTATGCTGTGCAGTTCTGGTCGCCCACCCTCAGGAAAGATATTGAGAGGCTGGAGCGAGTGCAGGCGAGGGCCACAAAGTTAATCCCTTCCGTTAGGCATATGGGCTACAATCGACGGTTACGCGCCCTGAACTTGTTTTCGCTTGAAACTCGGAGGCTGCGCGGTCAACTGATCGAGGTTTTCAAGCTCTTACGCGGGTTCAACGATGTCGATTTTAGAAGTATGTTTAGTTTAAATGATAACCCAACTCGCAACAATGGTTGGAAGTTGGATTTGAAACGGTTTAGGACTAGTGTGTGTGGGAATTACTTTACGTATAAGATCTGTGACACATGGAACAGGTTACCTTCGGAAGTTGTGAACAGTTCCTCTGTGGATCAGTTCAAGAAAAGGGTAGACCAAATCTTGCACACTATTTGAGTGTGTAAAGACATTTAGGACCTCAGTCTGCGGAAATTTCTTTTCCTATAAAATAGTTAATATCTGGAACCAACTTCCCTCAGAGGTTGTTTCCAGTCAAAGTGTAAATCTGTTTAAAAATAGGCTAGACAAAGTACTGAACACACTCATAGTTTAAGATTAAAACCTCAGAAAACTCTGCAGGAGTTCGCTTGCTCGGTGTCTCTGTGAGCAAGCTAAATATAGAGCTATTTATATATTCTCCACTTTCCTGTAAAATTTCCTTGGCTACTTTTCCAGGGTCAAGGTATTTTCTTCAACCTTTTTCCGTACCTGCCTCTGGCAGGGAGGGAGCGGGGGGGGAGAGAGCCTTCTACTTTTCTATCCAGTTTTCTACTACTGCTAGGATAGTTGAAAGAAAAATAAACTTTTACAAAATTTTCCCTGGCACCCGTTGCCATTGGTACCTCCTCGGTATGGGCCGCAAGGCCTTTTGAGGTACTTCTTTTCCTTGTAACTCCTTGTAACTCTCTCTCTCTCTCTCTCTCTCTCTCCCCGCAGGGGGTATAAAGGTTATGCACATTTCTTCTGGATGTAGTAAACTTTATACTTGGGGTGTGACAGCCCTCCGGTCCCGAGTCGTGGGATTCTAGAGGAACTGGCTGCCAGCTCCTTTAGGTTCTCTCTCTCTTTCGGGAGGGCGGGTAAAGTATTTTGCACAATCCCGTCCCGTGGGTTACTAGGACATCCCATCCCTACTCTGTCCTTTTAGATTACGTTAAGGTTGTTCTCCTCTCACTGAAAAAAAAAAAAAAAAAAAAAAAAAAATTTCTTTTAGTATTAAGTCTTTTTCTCTTCTTTTACTATTAGGACCCTACTGCTACCTCATGCGTGGGAAGAGAGGCTTTGGAACCTCTATAAATAACACCATTTAACGCTCGTAGGTTGTGAGAGACTGGGATGGAGGGGTCCCAGGCGTAGGGGCGCGATGAATGGAGTGTGGCTAGTGCCCCGTTAAGCCCATTCCTAACGCGTAATGGCTGACCAGCCCCCTGCGACCGTTCTTTGGTGACCAATTGATGGTGCTTGGCTGTACTGCTCTGAGGTGAGAGAGCTTTACTGCCCAGCTGGCTGCCAGGCCAGCGTAAAGTCTCGGGCGTAGCCTCTGGGTCTGGTGGGATATCCCTTGAACACTGGATTCTAAGAGTCTGGCCGCTTGTGAGTGACTAGTAAGACTTAGTAAGGGGCTGCATCTCGCTGTCGCTCCTGGCGGAAAATCCGTGACGCTTGCGTGCGAGTGTTTGTCAGTTGGTAGCTGCGACACGTTTGGGACGGTCCGGCCCTGGGGAGACCTTTGGTCGGTGCGGCAGCAGGAGAGGTGTAGTCTTCTGGAAGGAATGAACGTCACTTGCAAAAAGGCGGATGCGTCTACGCGCGGGATGAATTCACCCCCCCCCCCTTTTTATATACTGGTCATAACGTTTTTGGATAGTTTTCATTGCTAGAACGCTTTATCTTATTCAGAGTATTCAGAAAAAAAAAAAAAAAGAGAAAATATGGCAGGGCCAGCTAAATTGAAAGCAGAATGCTTTAAATGTAAAGTTAATCATTGGTGCGTAGACTTCCCAGAGGGTAGTATCAGCGATATCACATCCCTTAGTGTATGTTTGTTTTGTAAACTTAGAGACAACCACGAAAAGGAAGTTAAAGAGCTAAAGGAATTAGTAAAAAAGCTTGAAGCTAGGGTCGTAGCACTGGAAATCCAACCCAGTGGACAAGATCAAATTAAAAACACACCAGCAGATTCAAACTGTAAGATTAAGTATCTAGAACAAAGGGAGGGCTCAAAGAAGGGGCGATAGAGAAGGGTGGGCAGGGGCCAATGAAGAAAAAGGGTGGGAAGGGGCCTGCTGATGGCCCAAAGAAACCGAAGGATGTAGCTACCTGTCGGGGTGGGTCGGGTGGTGTAACTGCGTGTATGGGTGGCGACGGGTTTCGAAAGGTCTCGGGCAAGAAGGCTGCGAAGCCGAAGCCTGAGACCCCAGTTGCCCCTGTCAAGACCTCTAACCGCTTTAGTCTCCTGTGCTCGAAGGAGGAAGACACCGTTTTGATTGGGGACTCGCAGATCAGGGGCCAGGAGAAGTACTTTGCTTCTGCAAACCGGGATGGGAGGAAGGTAAGGTGCTTACCTGGGCGGGGAACGGCGCACTTAAGGAAGGAGGTAGAGAAGGTGCGCGTGGCTAGTCGGAGGACTGCGATCGTTGTCCACGCTGGTGGCAATGACCTGTTCCTCAAAGGCGGTGGGGTAGGTCTTACAGAAGGGATCATCACCGAGATCATGTCTCTTGCGGATGATCTAAAACTGAAGACAGACAGGGGAATGTTAATGGGTATTTTACCGCGAATGAATGCCAGTGACCACGCGCTCAGTAAGGTCATTGGCATCAACGAGAGGGTACAAGACTTGTGCGTTCCGCTGGGCGTGAAGTTTATTGACCCCTTCGATGCATTTTCGGGTAGGTGGGACCTTTACCAGAGGGATGGTGTCCACCTCAATAACAAGGGTAAAGGTGTGCTAGGCGCGCTGCTCGACCGGCACCTATACAGAATGGTGAGGTCGAGTCCGGGAGAGATGATGGGCCCCCACCGGGGAGAGATGAGGATGAGCCGGTGGCGGACGTACCTTCAACTGAAGGGTGCGTCGAAGTACAGGTGGGTGACCCTCCTCCTACGTTGGAGGGGGCTCAGTCTCCTGCGGAAGTTGCCCCCTCGTTAGTGAGGGGCTCTTCAACTCCCGACAGCCCTGGCTGTTCGGGAAACGGGTCGTGCTAGGGGGCGGTCAGAATAGGGAAGGCTCCCTCCGTGCAATGCTTTTTAATGCTAGGTCAATTAGGAACAAGTTTTGCGAGCTACGGGCGCTCTTAGCATCAGAATACCAGGATATCGTTGCTATCACCGAGTCCTGGATTCATACTGATCGTAGGGACTACGTTGGGGAGTTCGAAATTCCCGGGTATAGAATGTTTCGCAAAGACCGCACCCGTGGGGAGGGGGGTGGGGTACTAATATACGTCAGAGACACGTTGAGTCCGGTTGACTGCCAGTTCCGGTCGGAACGGGAGCTGCTTGGCGTCGATCTGAACGTGGGAGGGACGAACTATAGGTTAATCTTGGTGTACAGACCTCCGCATCTCCTCCTCGAGGAGGATACAGCCCTGTACACCGAACTCAGTAGCCTGCTAGGGGATAGGGTGTGTGTAGTTTTAGGAGACTTCAACTGTCGCGGCATAAAGTGGGAAAACAGGACTGCCGATGCTGAAGGGAGGAGGCTAGTTGACTTTGCTGATGAGAACTTCCTCACTCAGTGGGTCAACGAGCCTACACGAGGCGAAAGCGTTCTAGACTTAGTATTCACGACCGAAGACAACCTCGTCACTGGCCTCACCGTTGACGAATCGTTGGGCGGGAGTGATCACGGTCTTATTAGGTTCCGTGTGTGCGTCCCTCGGGTGAAGCGTAGTAACTCGAGAGGCAGTAAGCTCGATCTCCGGCGGGCGAACTTTGTTAGCCTCAGGGATAGCGTAGGAGAGATGGGGTTAGAGGTGGCGGCGATGTTGAGGGAGTGTGGAGTGCATTCCGGGACGAGTTTATGGTGCTGCAGTCTGCTGCCATACCCTCAAAACCGGTCACCCCTGCTTCAACGCAGCCTAAGTGGTTCAATCGTGCATCGCTTCGGCTATCCGAAATAGGAAAGTAGCGTATAGGAGGGCGAAGGCCAATCGTTCCCACGAGAACACTGAAGCGTATGTCCGCCTGTGTAGGGAAGTGAAGGCGAAGGTTAGGCTAGCGAAACGTAACGAAGAACTACGGGTGGCAAGCCTCTGCAAGGGGAACCCTAAGGAGTTCTTCAGTTATGTTAATAGTAGAAAGCCCATTAGAAGCATGATAGGTCCTTTAAAGGACGGAAGCGGCGTTCTGCGGACCTCGACGCGGACATCGCTAATGTGCTTAATGAGTACTTTGCGGGAGTGTTCACCAGGGAGGATACCCGCGTCATCCCCGAGCCAGTGTGAGGCACGAAGGTGCTGGCCTGGATAGTGTTGATGTACCGCGACAGTCGTTGCCGATAGAATAGACAAACTGAGCGCGTTTAAGGCTCCTGGGCCAGACCAGTTTCTCCCCAGTGTTGCGAGTGCGCGACCAGGTGGCTCCCCACCTGGCTACAGTCTTCAACAAATCGTTGTAGATGGGCCAGGTGCCTGGTGACTGGAGGGAAGCCAACGTGACCCCTATCTTTAAGAAAGGGGATCACGAAAGTCCAGGGAACTATCGTCCCATTAGTCTCACTTCAGTTGTAGGTAAATTATTAGAGGATAATAGCTGATAGATCGTTGACCATTTGGATTCCACAAGCTGCTTGGGGACTCCCAACATGGGTTTAGACGGCATAGGTCGTGTCTCACCAACTTGCTCGAGTTTTTCCACGTCATGTTGAGTGAGTACGATAAGAGTAGGGCGATTGATATACTTTATCTCGACTTTCAGAAAGCCTTTGATAAGGTACCTCACCGCCGGCTAATGGCGAAAGTGCGCGCGCTGGGTATCGGTGGGGAAATAGGTAGGTGGTTGAAAACTGGCTGAAGAATAGGCGGCAGAGGGTTGTAATTAAAGGGCTAGTTCGGGTTGGGCCTCGGTCACTAGTGGGGTTCCTCAGGGTTCCGTTTTGGGGCCACTGTTGTTTATCATTTACATAAATGATATCGACGGTGGCATCGTCAGTCGGATCGCCAAATTCGCTGATGACACCAAGCTTGGGGCCAATGTTGGGACGCCCGAAGCGATCGAGGAACTGCGTGCGGACCTAGGTAGGATAGGAGAGTGGTCCGAAAAATGGCAAATGCCGTTTAACTTGGGTAAATGCAAAGTGATGCACATTGGCTACGCCAATCCCAAGTCGGACTACTCGATGTTGGGTAATATCGAGGTGACTGATTTAGAAAAGGACTTGGGTGTGCTAATTAGCAGCGACCTTAAGTTTACGAAACAGTGTGTAGAGGTGGAAAAGAAAGCCCAGAAACTATTGGGTTATATCAGGAGGCAATTTCAGTTTCGGAACAAGGAGATTGTGCTCTCACTGTACAATTCCCTTGTTCGGCCGCACCTGGAGTATGCTGTGCAGTTCTGGTCGCCCACCCTCAGGAAAGATATTGAGAGGCTGGAGCGAGTGCAGGCGAGGGCCACAAAGTTAATCCCTTCCGTTAGGCATATGGGCTACAATCGACGGTTACGCGCCCTGAACTTGTTTTCGCTTGAAACTCGGAGGCTGCGCGGTCAACTGATCGAGTTTTCAAGCTCTTACGGGTTCAACGATGTCGATTTTAGAAGTATGTTTAGTTTAAATGATAACCCAACTCGCAACAATGGTTGGAAGTTGGATTTGAAACGGTTTAGGACTAGTGTGTGTGGGAATTACTTTACGTATAAGATCTGTGACACATGGAACAGGTTACCTTCGGAAGTTGTGAACAGTTCCTCTGTGGATCAGTTCAAGAAAAGGTTAGACAAATCTTGCACACTATTTGAGTGTGTAAAGACATTTAGGACCTCAGTCTGCGGAAATTTCTTTTCCTATAAAATAGTTAATATCTGGAACCAACTTCCCTCAGAGGTTGTTTCCAGTCAAAGTGTAAATCTGTTTAAAAATAGGCTAGACAAAGTACTGAACACACTCATAGTTTAAGATTAAAACCTCAGAAAACTCTGCAGGAGTTCGCTTGCTCGGTGTCTCTGTGAGCAAGCTAAATATAGAGCTATTTATATATTCTCCACTTTCCTGTAAAATTTCCTTGGCTACTTTTCCAGGGTCAAGGTATTTTCTTCAACCTTTTTCCGTACCTGCCTCTGGCAGGGAGGGAGCGGAGGGTGGGGAGAGAGCCTTCTACTTTTCTATCCAGTTTTCTACTACTGCTAGGATAGTTGAAAGAAAAATAAACTTTTAATAACAGGAACAGTTCCTCGGTGGATCAGTTCAAGAAAAGGTTAGACCAAATCTTGCACACTATTTGAGTGTGTAGAAAATTTTCCCTGGCACCCGTTGCCATTGGTACCTCCTCGGTATGGGCCGCAAGGCCTTTTGAGGTACTTCTTTTCCTTGTAACTCCTTGTAACTCTCTCTCTCTCTCTCTCTCTCTCTCTCTCTCTCTCATATCACACCGCATCCCATCAGAGGTCTTCAGCAGGGACATCGGCAATGTATCCATATAACGTTAATAATAACCGAAACTCGAGAAAATATACTCTCTGCCTTCCGCTCTACTCCAAATCCTTTTCTCTTAGTGACCTCTTAATACAAACTAATTTATCATATTTTGCGACTTTTTAACTCTGGTAGGATTTAATTCCATTCCTATAGTGTATGATATACTTAAATTCATGTGTGTATTATGCCATATGATGTGCGTAATAAATAATCATTTTTAAATAGTTGGAGCGTTCAAGGTCATCTGTAATAATCTATAGACTACCCCTCAAGCCCACTCTCAACACTTAGATTCCCCTAAGACACAGGCGTCTTCAAGTAACATGAATGCATAGATATCTAAGGTGTTAGATTCCATATTATATAATTTATGTGCTAGGTTTAAGAACGCTGGCATTGAAGGATGGAAGGAAGGGACAGTAAAAGCGATAATAGGTTTAATGAAGGAAGTGGAATGAGGATGGAGGTAAGCGTTGCTATGTCGAAGGAAACGAGGTTGGGTGGGGAATTACGAAGGGAGGATGAAATGGTAAACACAAACTCAAATATTTATTTTAATGTCCTAGACCTAGAAAGACAGAGCAAAATACCTTAAACTAACAATGAATTGACAGAAACAGAAGTCTGGTCTTAGACGCACTGATAGGTTTAACGTATGTGGCTAGAGGCCGCCACTCAGAATTACCACTACTACCTAAGTCATAATAAGGTTATTTACTATGACAGAGTAGTCATGAGTAGTTATGGAAATAAAATATGATTATACTGTTGATGGCTGACTATATTCAGTTGGGATATAAACTATTGCTGACAATCTTTGGATCCTTGGCTTTTAAGACGAATTTTTTATGCATATGTTCAACAAAATAGGAAATTGGCTGATTATTATTACCATTCGAAGGGTTGGTACCCTTCACAACCGAAATCAATTTCAGAAGGGGTGCATGATATCCTCATTTCCTTTATCGTCCCAGCACGCTTCACATAAGCCATTTACACAAAGATGGAAAGGCCGTCTGTGCACCACGAGACGACCCAGGCAATGCGGGGAGCAATGGTGACATTGCATGAATATGGTGTGCCAATAAGAGAAATATCAAGACGACTAGACGTTCATCGAAGCACTGTGGAACGGTGGATTCATCGGTATGAAGCAGAAAACTCAATCGCTACTTTGCCGAGGTCTAGTCCTCCGCGTTCAACATCTCAAGAGGAAGATGCTGCGATTGTTAATCATGCCAGAGAGCATCCGTTTGTTCAAGCGACGCATATTTACAGACACCTGAACCTTCGTTGTAGCGCAAATACAGTGAACAACAGACTTCACGAGGCAGGGTATTTTTTTCGCCGTCCAGCTATAAAACCTGCATTGACGATTGAGCATAAAGAGGCGCGGATGGGATTTGCCTTGCAATACTTGTCGCAGGAGGAAGAATTCTGGAGAAAAGTTGTGTACTGTGACGAAAAAACATTTTGAACAGATAGTCATGGTTTCCTGCATTGTTGGAGGCAGCGCGGAAAACGCTATGAAGAAGGAAATGTTTTCCCGAGCAAACGTAGTGGTCACATCAATCTCGGTGTGTGGGGCTGGATGTCTGGCTATGGTGTCGGAGAATTGACTCGAGTAGATGGACGCTTTACTGGACAGCAATATTGCCAGATACTGGAAGAGATGCTGCTACCCAGTGTTTGTGCGTATCTGGTTCCAGCACCGGAACCATTTTACTTAATGGAAGATAACAGTCCCATTCATAGGAGTAACGTTGTGAGAGCGTGGTACGAAGATCACCCAGAGATTATTAATCTAATTCTGCCACCACGTTCTCCTGATTTGAATCCGATTGAAAACCTTTGGGCAATAATGATTAACGAATGGGAGCAACGCAATGAAAGAACATTTGAAGCACTTTTAGCTCACATGAGGAATAGTTGGGAGAGCTTACGCCGAACACCAAACTTTCCCTACAATCTGGCCTCTTCTATGCCGCAACGATTGCAAGAAATTATTGATGCTGGAGGAAGCTATACGAAATACTGATGTTAAAGCCATGACGTAAATGTGTATCGAATATATATTTATGTTAATATAGAATTTTATTATATTTTTATGTTTGACATCTATAAAAGTATATATTGTGACCATGAAAGAACTTTACTTATCCTTAGTTAGAATCTTTTCTTGCAATGTCTACGCTCGTGGAGAT
This sequence comes from Bathynomus jamesi, assembly GCA_023014485.1. Classification (NCBI taxonomy): domain Eukaryota; kingdom Metazoa; phylum Arthropoda; class Malacostraca; order Isopoda; family Cirolanidae; genus Bathynomus; species Bathynomus jamesi. Next base: position 11,219 of record JAJOZX010009003.1, read on the forward strand.
GATAATATATGCATTGTTGAAACAAACTATGAGAAGGTAATAGTTTCAGGAAAAAAATAAAAACTGGCAACATCGAGGTCATCACATGTTTATGGGAATTCTCATATGATATGCTACCAATAAACTCTTATATACTACTATATACTGTACAGTATACTATATTACGTAATAATTACGATGAACAAATCAAATGCAAATTTCTCTGATTCACGGCCCACCAGTCTTGCTTTAGACTAATGACTTTCATAAGATGGAATAGGTTTAACATAGTAGTTCGTTTAATAGATTACCACTTAAAACAATGGATAAACTATCTATTAGTGAGACGCCGTGACTTCCTCGAAATGCGAGCGCGTGAGAGGTTTACTGAGGAATTTGGTCATTAGATTCTTCACGTAGGATATATATCACAAACAACAATATTGACAACAATTCCCAACAATTACTTAATATCAATAATTGCATTTGAGCAAATAATTTAGACCTGCGTCAAAATAACTTAGGTATCATGCCATGAATTGGGATATTTGCCGAATTAGTCGTTCTCTATAGTCTACACTCTACAGTATATATTGAGACGGTACACAGTAATGCCCAGCTAATATTATGATGACTAGGATTGCTCCATAACCATCCCAACATCCCGAAACTTGCTCCATTCTGCTTCTTAATCATTTGTATTTTAAACACTAAAATGTAGCAGAAGTGACGTAATAATGGACGTCATTGATTATGGTAGAGCAGTTATGTGCACCAATCCGAACACACCTCCGCTGCCATAAGGACCGCCCATTTTATACCTAACAGACTAGCTTGGGACGAGACAGAAGCGTGAGACTTCTTGTAAGCACTGTACATCACGCTACAATTAATTATATACTGAGGAAATATCATTTTATGGTTGAGTTTAAGGAAATTATGTTAGAAAAAATTGGGTACGTTCCTGTTATCTCGGACCCCAGACTTTTTGCCAGTTGCCAGACTTCAATTTTGACACACAATCTTTTCGTTAACACTAACGAAAATATCACGACTTAACCTAACTAATTATCAAGGGCGTTCAGTTTACCTAACCAGGTAGGGTTAGGTTAAGTCGTGATATTTTCGTTAGTTTTAACGAAAATATTCTGTCAAAAGTGAAGTCTAGCAACTGGCAAAAAGTCTGGGGTCCGGGATAACAGGAAAGTACCAAAATTCGAATTTACCGCTATCGCCGCCATGATCAACAGGACGAACGTCAACCAATCACCAAGCGAAAAGCGCTCTCGTGACGTCATCCAGGCAATCAAATTTAAACCTGGCTCTATTCCACTTTTAAAATCGCGCCATTTCTCAGTCTAGATTCCAACATGGTGTGGGAAACTTGCAATCATAATTATATCGAACTTCATCGTTATTTTTTAAAATTATTGTTGTTGTTGTTGGTTAGCCGATCAGCCCACCCTAATCGAGCAAGCCGGCGGCACGCAGGTAACCGATCGCCCTTTCCGGAGTGGACCAGAGGTTCAGCGCACTAGTGATGTTTTGTTGTATTCTATGTTGTGCTAGAGCGGTACAGTCTGTCATAATTTGTTCAATTGTTTGTGGTGTGTCCTGGCACAGGTGGCAGGTGTCGTCTGTGGAGTTGTCTTGTCTGTGTTTATATGTCTGTAGGTTGGGTGATGTCTACATCGGAATCGTGCTAAGTTAACTCGATCCGATCTGCTCAGGCTGGTCTCTGACCTGTCAATGGGTGGCGGCTTCGCACCTAGGACCGCATTCGGACCGAGTCGTGTCAGTATTTTGTGGGTTAGGTGTGTGTGTGTGGGGCGTGGTATGGAATGGAATGGAATGGAGTATTTGGTTATAATGTCTCTCTGGTGTTACCTTAATAGTGCGAGGTGTTGGTGCATGATTGTACATGTAGTGGCAAGGGTGTTGTGGGTTAGTTGTTGCTGCTGCCATGAATTGTGTTCCTCTCATGTCTAAATGTTCCCTAACTTTCAGTATTTTTGTTTCTGTGTGCAGGTGTTCTATTGGTGTTGTTTGGGTGCATCCTGTAATGATACGAAGTGCGTTGTTTTGTATTGTCTGTAAGGTGTTTATGTGTGTGTTTGAGATAATGGGTGCCCAGCATGGGCTAGCGTAGTCCATAACTGAGCGAATATATTGTTTGTATATGAGTGATGTTGTTTCCTGCTGGTGTCCAAAGTTGGTCCCTGTTAGTACCCTAAGCGTGTTAAGTCTTGACGTACATTTGTTTTTAATGTCCTGAATGTGGTTTGCAGAAGATAATGATGTGTTGCATGTGACCCCAAGTATAATATTTTGGTCCTGTGAGTGTGTGGAATGTTGGTGTTTAGTGTAAGCTGTGGAGTTATCAGGTGGTCTTTTGTTAGCAAGGTGATGTTGATTTTGTGGACGCTACTTTGAGTCTATTGTGTGTGAGCGTCTTGTATACTGTTTATGTACGGGGCTCCAATAAACCTTAGCCCCCCGCCCATGGCCTAAACCAATAGAGGTACAGTAAAACTAAACATACCTTACAAAATAGAATTTAATCCTGCATTTAATGAGAAACAATTAAAACTTGGTGTTCCCGCCATTGGCTTCCAAGACAGCCTGAATTCGCTTTGGGTAGCTTGCCAAAAGTGACGTGAATAGATCTTGATCGTTACGCAAATTTGCTAAAACAGTTTCAATGTGTTGCGTCATTGTATCCTTCGAAAATCGATTTTCTGCAGGTTCATGAAACAAGAAACATTCAACCTTGTCCTTTATAACTGATCCAATGTGTTCACAGACGTTCAGGTCAGGAGAATTTCCTGGCCATTCTTCATTTCCAAAGAAATCGATCTCATGGTTCCGCAACAACTGTTGAGTGGCTAATGTCTTAAAGCAGGGGACCTTATCGGCAGAAGTGTGACCTGATCGACATCCATAACATTGTTTGGGTTCTTAGAAAAGGAATGACATGCTGGGATAGAATAATATCACGAAAATACTGTCCATCCCAACCCTGACCATTTGGCTTCAGCACCCACATGAGCTTCTTAGCAGTGAACAAAACAAACTCACCAACACAGTCTGGACTTTTTAATAATTCGCGATAATGTTCATTGTCATCGATTTCATCTGGTGTTGTGGCCCACACTCGATCATTTTGGTAGTTAGGCCGACGAGTTACGTAAACAAAAAATTCATCGGAGACAGTTGAATGCATGCAATCATCCACATCCCAATCTTCAAGATAATGGGCAAACCACATTCTGTCATCGATGTTAAGTTGAGTTTTTCTTGGCTTTGGAAGTTCATGCCAAGGCTTTAAACCTTGCCTATGACGGTACAGTCGAATGATCTCACCATTAACGATCTTTCCTCTCAACACTTCGATCTCTCTAGAAAGTTTAGCACAGCTGATTTTGCGCTTACGCGTACCGCTTTCAATGATGTCCTTTGTTTCCTGAGAGAGTGGCAAATTCGGGCGCCCAGATTTGGTTGTATCCATTTCACATTCATCCAAAGTTTTATTCCAATTTCTTTTGACGAAGTCCTCACTTCTTCGCAACTTTTTGGTAACCCATGAACGTGTTATAAAGGTGGCTCCAGCATCACGAGCTTCCCGAAATGTTATTGCTCGTATGCGATCTATCACACGTTGCCTCTCCGAATCACCAATTAATTGAGAAGCCATTATATTATCACTTTATCAGCTAGAGTAATTTTAATACCTGCAATAAATAAAGTTTATACATTTTTATAATCACTAAAAACTATTTCGATTTAAGTAAACATGTGAGCTGCAAATGGGGGGGGGCTAAGGTTTTTTGGAACCCCTTATGTTTGTAGGTTATTTGTAGCAGTGTCGATGCTGTTGTGGGTGGATGTTAAAGTGATGTCATCTGCACATGATAAGGTAAGCTTGTTATCTATGGGTGTTGGTGAGAGAACAGAGCCTTCAGGGACCCTGTTCGGAAAAAGCTTGTTTTTGGATGACTTGCCATTAAATGTGACATGCGAGTATCGTCCTGAAAGATAGTTGCTCAGCCACCTTTTGGTGTTATTGTGCATGTTTGTGTTGAGTATTTTGTTTATGAGAAGGAAGCGTGGGATAGCATCAAATGCTTTACTGATGTCTAGTGTTGCTAATAGTGTACGTTGAGCTGGTCGTCTGGAGTTGATGCCATCCATGATGTGCTGCGTGAGGTTAGTGAGTAATGTCGTGGTTGAATGGTGAGGTTTGAATTCATGTTGAGTAGGCGATAGTGGTATGTGTGGGTCGGTGATTTGTAAGATTAGTCTTTGTTACTTTGGAAGGTGTGCATAGTAAAGTACTGGGTCTATTGGAAGCTGGATCTGTTGGATTTTTGTTTGGTTTGAGTAGTGTAATAATTCTACCTTGTTTCCATATGTCAGGAATAATACAGTGTTGGTATGAATATGTGCTGATGCTTGTGAGAGCTAGTATTCCCTGTGGGCCCTTCGAATTCTTAATGTGTTTGATGATCTTGGTGGTCTGGTCTGTATTGAAGGGTGTAATGGTCGTGTCGAGTCTGTAGGTTTTCTTGTATCTGGCTGTTTGTCTGTCTGCGTGTTTCTGGTTGTTGTCTTTGTTTAAGTGACTTATCTTTGCGTAGTGATTAACTAGAATGTTAGCTTGTGTATATGTTGGGATATTATTTTGGCTGCGACAGATAGCCGCGTGTGAGGTGTGAATGCCGCTGTTAGAGTGGGTAATGCTGTTTATAGTCTTGTATAGCCTGGATGTATCTGTGGAATGGTTTAGTGTTATGAATTCCCTAAATGTTTGTTTGTTTTTCTTTAAGTGCTGTTTTATGGCTTGTGCGTGTGGTGTTTGTGTGTTATATTTGAGGTTGTTACGTTGCCTTATGAGGTGGGCTATTTCTCTAGAGTAATTTGGGTTGTATTTCCTAATGTTGCCCTTGGGCATGTGTTTGTTTGCATTATTGATGATCTGATTAAATGTCTTGAGTGTTGTAGTGATGTTTATGATAGGTGTGCTAGTTAATGTGGTGAATTGTTCCTCAGTCTGTATTTTGAACTGTTCCCAATCAGCTTTCTTGTTATTTCTGTAAGTGTGCCTAAGGCTGTTGGGGCAGAGTGTAGAACGTGTTGTAATGATGATGGGCAGGTGGTCTGATGACAGTTGTTTTTCTGTTCTTCAGTGTGTATGTGTTGCTAGTGAGGGGGAATAAAACGTTATGTCTGGGGAGGAGTTTGAGTATCCTGCTTGATGTGGTATGTGTGTATGTTCTTCTGTATTGTTAAGAATGAAGAGGCTGTTTAGTTATGTGGCTATGTTGGCGCCTCTGGTGTTGCTTTGATAGCTAGTTATTGTTGTAGTGTGAGCATGTGATAATGCAGTGTTCTGATGTATCTACTTGTGAGTTCCCCGGGTCAATTGAATGCCCGGTTAGGTAAACTGTACGCCCTTGACGATTGGTTAGGTTAAGTCATGATATTTTCGTTAGGTTTAACGAAAATATCACGACTTAACCTAAACAATCGTCAAGGGCGTACAGTTGACCTAACCGGTCATTCAATTAACCTAACCGGGCATTCAATTAACCTTAGTTACTTAATTGGTGATAATTATTGTTTTTTCTGCATTATTTGGTGGTGATTATTGTTTTTTCTGCATTATTTGGTGATAATTCTTGTTTTTGTTTCTGCTATTTTTTCGTGCTTTGTGCAGTGGTACTTGTCTATCCAAAACACCTTAAAACTGGTGTATTTTCATAATTCTACAACTATTGACAATATCTACTCCAGAAGCATCGAATGATGCTGTTAGCACTTTGCACAGTGTGAGATGTTACAGCTGATGCCGGGCGACCGCTGCGTGGCTCATCATCGAGGCTGGCTCTCCCTCTCTCCGATGATGTCACACGTTTAGACCAGCGTCCACCTGTGCTTCGATCAACAGCAGCATCTCCGTAAACGTTTTGTAGATGTTTGTGAATATTTCCAACTGTTTCCTTCTCTGCGGTTAAGAACTCGATAACAGCTCTCTGTTTAAGACGCACATCACTGTCAGACGCCATTTTCGAAACTACGTTAACCATCGGTTTTATACAAGGGCGTTTAAAAGCGGTTTCATACAAGGAGGGGAGGTTCAAAGTGGAAAAATCCGGTTGTGAAGCATAGAAAGTTCAAACTTACGGCCCAAAAGACATTTCAGCCCCATGCCCTATTATTTAGATAAGAAAAAAGGGTGGGGCAAAATATATTGAGTGCCCCTAGTAAATTCATATTTATTCATTAGAATAAGTGTAATTTTTAGATAAGGCTGAAAATTCAAGATTGAACATCAAAGTTCCCTCCCTATGGTTTTGGTTAGGTGGTACTTAGAAAAAACATGGTGGCAAAAAGTCGTACGTCGATCTAAAATGGCTAGGAACTACTGAACTAGAAGAAATTTAACCCTTTCAGTCACAGTCGGACCTCCAAGTGCCGCAACGCAACTTTTCTGCAAATGCTTCTAGATGTTTAATATTGGTGGGTTTTTGTTAGAAAAGGAACACAAAATTCTTGTAATTTCAGTGATTAGTTACTAAAATATTTGGTTTTGAATAACAATGATTTCTATATTTTCTGGTCCAAAAAAAAAATACTCTGAAGAAAAGAGAAGTCTTTGTACTAAACCTTCATGAAATGTGACGATGTAATTTACTAAAATGAAGAATAAATAAACTTGTGTTTTAGCTAATGACAAAGTTTTTTTCACTTTTATCCCTTAACACTGAAGCAGTTTAAGTAACATGAATTCCAGTTGAGGTTAATAGCAATACAGCAGAATACTGCTGAAAATTTGAAAGTAAAGATAGTATACTACTTCATCACATGATTTATGATAAGATCACAGAGCTTGGATCATATCTGCATTGACTAGTTTCTTCAGCAATCTAGATCAGACGGATTCTCCTTCTCGAGCAAAACTGAAAAAACCGACATATATGTTAAGGTTTAATTCATGAATGACAGAATTTTTGTAGGGTTAAGTTATGAATGCGTGCATTTGAAACGTTACCAATCTGTACCGTTCGTCCGTAAAGGGCTAAATATATAAGTGAAGTATAACTAAAACATTCTAGAAACTGTAAATAAATAAATCTATAAAGTTAAAAATCACTTAGAAATGAAGGAACACTTTGCCATAATATGTAATAATATATTCATATTTATTTATATTTGTTTAAACAGGTTAAAAATACTTCTCAGCAATGATTACTCGATATGAATATTATCCCGATTCGGAGGCCACCAAAGTAGTAACGATATAAAATATGAAAAATTTCACCTTTGTCGTATCTAACAAACAAAATCTCAGAACAAAAAGAAAAAAAAAAGATTTCGAATTCGAAGCTGATGCGTAATAACATTAAATACAAACTGAATCTTTTTTCTTGCAATTCAAAAGCATTAATAAAATTTTTCAGCCTTTTAGGCTTAAAACGTGGTGGTGGGAAATCGTGATTATATTACGAGGTCTTTCCATCCGAGGAAATTGCTTCCAATTTCTGAAGAAAAGTGCTTTATCGAAGTTTCGGCACTTCAGATCATAAATTTTATAATTTCTGACGCCCTCTTTTCTTCAAAATAATAATAAATAATAATTTACTTATTACGTTTACCTTATCTCATCTTATATATATATATATATATATATATATATATATATATATATATATATATATATATATATAGAAACGACGTAAGTATAGAGGAGTGTTCTGCACACGAGGAAGAGAAATAACAAACAAATGAAAAATAGTCAGAAGTTGTAATTCTCCTACATAGGGCAGACACCAATGCCTTGAGAGGGCACCCTCGCAAATCGTGAATATGTACATTTAACTGCAATGACCGCGCAGTATATTAACGTATAGAAACGACGTAAGTATAGAGGAGTGTTCTGCACACGAGGAAGAGAAATAACAAACAAATGAAAAATAGTCAGAAGTTGTAATTCTCCTACATAGGGCAGAAACCAATGCCTTGAGAGGGCACCCTCGCAAATCGTGAATATGTACATTTAACTGCAATGACCGCGCAGTATATTAACGTATAGAAACGACGTAAGTATAGAGAAGTGTTCTGCACACGAGGAAGAGAAATAACAAACAAATGAAAAATAGTCAGAAGTTGTAATTCTCCTACATAGGGCAGAAACCAATGCCTTGAGAGGGCACCCTCGCAAATCGTGAATATGTACATTTAACTGCAATGACTGCGCAGTATATTAACGTATAGAAACGACGTAAGTATAGAGGAGTGTTCTGCACACGAGGAAGAGAAATAACAAACAAATGAAAAATAGTCAGAAGTTGTAATTCTCCTACATAGGGCAGAAACCAATGCCTTGAGAGGGCACCCTCGCAAATCGTGAATATGTACATTTAACTGCAATGACCGCGCAGTATATTAACGTATAGAAACGACGTAAGTATAGAGGAGTGTTCTGCACACGAGGAAGAGAAATAACAAACAAATGAAAAATAGTCAGAAGTTGTAATTCTCGTTTCTATACGTTAATATACTGCGCGGTCATTGTAGTTAAATGTACATATTCACGATTTGCGAGGGTGCCCTCTCAAGGCATTGGTTTCTGCCCTATGTAGGAGAATTACAACTTCTGACTATTTTTCATTTGTTTGTTATTTCTCTTCCTCGTGTGCAGAACACTCCTCTATACTTACGTCGTTTCTATACGTTAATATACTGCGCGGTCATTGCAGTTAAATGTGTGTATATATATATATTATATAATATATATATATATATATATATATTAGTGATGTAGGTCACATCCGCATCCACATCCGCACATTTTCTCGCATCCGCACTTTGGACTGCGGATGTCGTGCGGATGTGGACCGTTGAGATAAAACGTCATTAATAAGCGGAAATTATCAAATTCTACTATATTAATAGAACTAGTTCATTGTGCGCAAAAGTGATGCAAACGACAAGACGAGAGGCTGTTCTTGTATGAAGTTACTCTCTTGCAACCTACTTAGATCCACGTTACAAAGCTAAGTTATTTTCACCTAGTACATTAGAACGAGTTAAATCATCACTTGGCAAAGCAGTTGAAGAGCTTCAATCTCTTGAATCTGTCGCTTCGCCACCCACCAAAAGAATAAAAGTTTCAGTGACAGAACCAACACCTTCAACAAGCAAATCTATCACAGAATCTGTGTCTCAGTTTCTTGAGTCAAGCAGCAATGACGAGACCTACGCGATGTCAAAAGATGTAGTAAAAATGATCGAGAGCTATCACCAAGAAAAACGCCTGGCTGCATGTGACATTCACAATCCTATTAGTTGGTGGAAAAATACGCAGAATATCTATCCATACTTGAGTAAACTTGCAAGGAAACATTTAGCCTGTCCTCCAACAAACGTACCAAGCGAGAGATTATTTAGCAGTGCTGGATTAATATATGATGAAAAGAGAAACAGACTGGCAGCAGAAAAGGCAGAAAAAATAATGTTCCTTAAGCATAACCTTCCTATAATTAAGTTTGAACATTAAACGATGAACATCTTAGTTTACTTTATTTTAATTACTCATTTATAAATATGCCTAATAAAACTTTAAACTTAATATAAATAGTTATCAAGCTAATTAAAGATCTCTTTCTATAAGGGTGGAGGTTGGGGAAAGAGGTCGGTGGTGTGCATTTGAGTTGGGTTCACGTCCCGCATCCTGGTAACACAATTATGGTTTCTAATTGTGGCTGAAACTCAACAAAATATAACGAATTTATTTGCAGACGAATTCACTAATTGATTTCTATATTAGTTAGATGCTTGATATTATTTTATATGTTCAGAGAAAAGTACAGCAATTATTGTACAATTAATCAATTATACTACATTATAGCTACAGCTCTCTATATAATAACTTATTATATACGTTAAACACAACAAATCTCGAATATATCCTAAAAAATAACGAAAATGTAGACATCCTCATCCGCTTCCGCATCCGCGGATGTTGAAATCAAACATCCGCATCCGCGGATGTGAAAAAAATGACATCCGCTACATCACTAATATATATATATATATATATATATATATATATATATATATATATTCAGGCTCCCAATGTGGCCATCTTTGGATGGTGAACAACCAACTAAAGTCTAAACTGACCACTTTTCTGTAGTCTCGGTAAAACGTATATTTACAATGTAAAATTTTCTTAATACAGTAAATACGTACATGCATATTGTGAAAACTGATCTGTTTTATCGAACTAAAAATAATATTTGTTGGAATTTAATCTCTTCAAGTAACCGTACAATTTTAATAAAACACAATGGCCTTACAACTTAATCATGTCATGACTCACACCTATATTTTTTCAAAAATTGTTTCTCAATTAAATAAGTAGAAAGTTAAAACGAATACGTTTTACTACAAAATTGTATCGTTTTTTGGATAATTTGGTCCCATCAGTAATTACTTTAAGCAGGTATAATATATATATATACACACACAATATACTGAAAACCTTTAAACGAAGGGTTTAATTAAGTTAATCGTCTGTTGTTGACAACATTTTCAATTTTTGTCAGAATAGTCATGAGTTAAAAAAGTTGTAGATATTTGGTCCCAATAGTCTTTTTAAGGTAATTCTTTTCAGTCTGTATGTTTCCTTCCCAAATGGAACCATACCATGGTAAATTAACAGGAATGTGCTTCCAGGTTATATTATGTTTGATTAAATGAGTTTGTACTGTTTCACTATCACAAATCTGATGAATAATTCTTTCACCAGATTTGAAGTATGTGGCATTGTCTGACCATATAGTTTTGGGTACAGAATTGTGTGCACAAAATCGTCTGAAAGCAGCAATAAAAGCCTCTGCTGTCAGAGCTCCTACTATGTCTAGACATATGGCACGTGTTGCAGCACATGTGAAGAGTACAATGTACACCTTGTATTCCTTTGAGTCAATTTTGTCTCCAAAACTCACATTCATCGCTCCAGTGTAGTCAATACCCGTGATTTCAAATGGCTGAGTAAATGTTACTCGTTCCACAGGTAGGTCTGGAGGGCTTGGGGTCTTAAAGGGTCGTGAATGGATACGTTTGCAAGGAATGCATGTGTTTAAAAAATTCTTTGTTTCAGTTTTACCCTTTGATAGCCAGTAAGTTTTTTTTTTATCTCTGTCAGGGTTTGTGGGACCCCCATGTGGTGTATTTTGTTGTGGGTATCCCTGATGATGAGATTTGTGAAGTGATTCCTCCTTGGAAGAAGAATTGGGTGCTTAGAGTTATAAGTCAAAGTTGACTTATTGAGTGAAGGAATGCCTTTTTTTAATGTTTTACTGGACCTAAGATACTTCAGCTCCTTGTCAAATCCTGAAGCTTTATGTGTTTGAGCCAGAATTTCGTTGCAGTTTCTGTTAAGTTAGAAAAGGTCTTCTGAGGACAGTGTTTGAGAACGTAGCTATTCACAAACTTGCAGCAATAGACTGTAATTCTCAAGAGTTTGTTGAGTCTGAATAATGTTTATAGTAAAAAATAGGTTTGTCCTCAATGATCTTTCCAGTTGTTGTAGAGTTGAGTGTTAGATTAACTACTTCGGCTGGCCAAAGATCCTTGCATGTTAGCCATTCAGGCCCTTCATACCAAACTTTGCTTGCTTTCAACAGTTTGTAAGAGAGCCCTCTTGTCAAAGTCTGCAGGATTCTGTTTTGTTTGTATGTACCTAAATTTGATACCAAGGGATGTGTTTGCATTTTTGATTTCTGTTAGTCTGTTCTTCACAAATATGTTTTTGCAAGAAGTTGTATCTGTGTTTGTCACTCATGTTAGACAAATTTGACTGTCTGTCTATAAGTAAATGTCTGTTATGTCAACTTCTTTATAGACTTGTGAGAGAAAGTCTGCTGGCTTGACTCCCAGTGAGACAGCCAATAATTCAAGTTGTGGTAGTTTTCTTTTGGCTTAAGGGTGCCACTTTTGCCTTTGAATAAACCAAGTTAGTTTCATGTTTTGAACTTTGTTTAAGTCTGTGGACAGTTTTTTTCAATGAAGTTGGTCTTCCACTGAAAGTGGTTCATCCCAATCAATTTTCTTTTTCCATAAGTCCTGCAATAGGATTCTGGATCTTATGGATGCTGGTAAATATAATCCAATGGGGTCAAAAATTTTGGATGATTCTGAGAGGACTTGTCTTTTTGTATTGGCGTCTGGATTTAAATTATAACTCTGTGCAAAGAGAGTCATTGTGTTCGAAATTCTGTTTTAAAAACCAAAGCATTCCAAGTGTTTTTGTGTAACTGTTAGGTTCAATGTTCCCTTTGTTGTCTTTTGTTATCTGTTCATTTAATTTAGGAGAATTAGAAACCCACTTACTCAGTCCAAAATTTCCTTGCTTCATTATGGGTTGACATTTTGTAAATTTCAAGCAATTCCTCTTCAGTTACAGTGGAACCAATGAGGTTATCTACGTAAAAGTTTTGTTTTAAAAACTGAACTCTTAAGTTCTCTTGAAATAAACTTAGGTGGTTTTTAATTGTTAAAGCAAGAATACTTGGAGAACAATTTGCTCCAAAAATAATTACTTTAAATCTGTAGGTTTTGAAACCTTTGTTAATGTCATGTGATCATTAAACCACAAAAACCTGAGATGATTTTTATCATACTCAAGCTTCAAATTTATACAGAGGAATGCTTTTTCTGTCACTCTGTACTACATACTGTAATTGTCTAAACGGAAGCAAAGGAGAATTTTTACAGGATCTGAGACAAGATTTGGGCCTTCCATGAGACAATCATGTAAACTAACAGCATTTGTATCCTTTAAACTACAATTGTATGCTATTCTTAGTTTAATTGTGGATGAGACTTCTCTGTAAACTCCTCTGTGTGTTAAATAATGACAACCTTGTTATTTAAAGGGTTCATCAGTAACTTCTTCAATGAACCCCCTTTCTAACTGTTGTTTGAATACGTTGTCGTATTGTTCTCCAATACAGATGTGCCTTAGCTTCTTTCAAATTGTCCATTATTTCTGGATAAGGTGTTTTCCAAGGCAGCTCCACATAGTATTGATTGTCTCTGTGCTGTAATGTATCCTTAAATTGTTCTGTCATCAATTGGTCTTCATGTGTAATTGTACTGTCCTTTATGCCAACTGATTCTAATAGTCACAACTGCTGTAACCTTTAATCCAATGTTGAGTCATTATCATTCAGTTGATGTGGGAATACTAGTGTTTTTGTCGTTTGAGTTTGTTACACAGTCAAAAATTTATGAATGTGGTGATTTTGTTTTGTGTGAATTTTGTTCCTATTCTGTGTTTTCTGTGTCAGTAGTAAAATTGTATTTAGTTATGTCACCCAAAGTTGCAATAGCTGTGGGAGTTTGTATGGCTATTCAATCCCCAATTTTAATGATGCTTCTATGGACAAGATGAAGATTGTCAGCCCCCATGAGCATATATATGTCATCAACTACATCTGTATTAAGGGTTTTTTCAGCTATCGTGTATTTGTTTTGAAGTTGCAGCAGTTTGTTTTAACTCAGCTGTTTGTAATTTTTCTTGTTCTACTTTGTCCATAACTACCTTAACCCTTTAGCGCCGGGAGTTTTTGTAGGGTTAAGTTTGAATGCAAGTATTTGAAACAGTACCTATTCGACCAGGACGTCCATAAAGGGTTAAGGGTTTCAAATGTTCCACCAAGAGTTAAAGTTACATTTGCAGTTTTAAAACTGACTTGTACTAGGTTTTTGGTAATAAATGATGAAATAGAGATCTTCATTTCCCTGTTGCTTCTGAAGTCCCAATTTTACTATCAGTTGTTTGGTTACAAATGTTTGTTGTGAGCAGGTATCTAAGAGACACCTAACCTGTACTATTTGTCCTATTTTGTTTTGAACTTCCTAGGTTGTGGTTGGTAAAAAAGAATTTAATTGTTGTTAACACTAGATGAATTGACGTATTGAGTTTGTTTCTGTTTGTTTTGGTTTGATTTAGGAGTTTGTTTAGAATGTTTGTAGGTTTTTTCATGTCTTTTTTTTGTATTATACATGGGGTAACATGGTCAAAACTACTGCAAATCTTACAACTGTATTTCAACTTTAATTTGCAGTCTAACATATTATGCCCTCATCCAGTGCATTTTTTGCATAAGTTTAGTTGTTCACAACGTTTTGACCTTGCTGTAAATTCTGTGTAGTTTGGACAATATGTAGTACGATGTTCATTGCTAAAACAAAACTTGCATGTTATGGGGTTAGACTCAGAAGTAGTTACATTAACGTTTGGTAGAGTAGGGGGGAGTCTTGAGTCTTTTCCTGTAACTTTATTTTCTGCAAATCGAGTTTTGCTGTTGTGTTTGAATGTAACTGGTAAGTGTTGAAATTTTTTGTTAGGTTTTTGGTTTTCTGAATTGTTGTGTTTTTCTTGTGTTGTGTTAAATTTTGGGAGTGTGTAACTTGATTTGTAAAGTGCAAGTACGGTTGGGAAATCTTCTCTTAGCTTATTAAGGCTAGGGTATATGTCAGTTGTTTTCTGATGAAATATCTCTTTGACCCTAGAAGGGGGAGCTTTTCAAAAACAACAGCTTCAATGATCCAAGCTGATTCTGTAATGTTTAAATTATTGTTTTTAAGTTGTTCCATGAGACATTCAAACTCGCAGTAAAAGTCAGAGGTCATCATAGTTGTCTTGTGGGGTTCGCATGTTCATTACTTTAAGAGCCGAGTCATGTACAATTTCATCCTTATTCATGTAATATCTGTTAAATAATTCTATTGCCAGAGAATAAGAAGTATCTATGGCTGGCAGTGATTCCACTAGTCAGATAGTTCAGTAAATACCTAAATTTACCAACATCTGTAATATAGTTTTTATTACCTATAAGGCTATGAAATTTACAATTAAAGATTGAAATTTGGCTCTGTCACCCTCAAAAGTGGGTGCTTCAAGTGTGGGCAGTTTTGATTTTAGTACATTGCCCTCAGCCTTGTTAAGAGAGCTAAGTGAAGCATTTCGAATAGCGCCCAAGAAACTTTCATTGGTGTCTTGTTTTTTGTGCTCATCAAGTTGGTTTTGAATTTCAAAAATATAGGAATCAACTTTTATAATACAATTTTCATTGTCAAATAGGAGAGTAGAATACTCTTCATCTGTTAGTTCAGTTGTGTCATCAATTTATGTAATTATTTCCTCCTCTAGTGTGAGAATTTCTTGTTTGTAATGAGTAATAGAATTTAATGTTGGTTCAAGATCATATCTTGGAGGTTCTTTCTGTTTGTAATCATCGTACGGTTTTGTGATGGCACCTTTACGTGCTGATTTTTTCTCATTAATTTTTTGTAGGTTTGAGATGGTGCCATAGCTCCAAGGTCTGTTTTTATTTTCTTGGTCTGGGTTTTTTACCCTTTTGTCCATGTCTTCCATAATTGTTGTTAGTTTAAAGGTTCTGAGTTTAATTTTATGATGTTAGAGAGTTTTATGAATGAGTTAAGTTGCTGTAATAAGTTTTATATAACCTACGTCAGAGGTTAAATTAAAAATTTCCAATGTTTTTAGTTAGGATAGGCCTTGAGTTTAAAGAATAGAGCCTACTTTGAAAGATAGGCTTTTAGTAGGTATAAATTGTAAATTGTTTGAAGTAGGTCTAGTATGTAGGAGAATTACGACATTTGATTAATCGAGGCCCATGGTGTAGTGGATAGCATATCTGACCGGCAATAGGAAGATCCCGGGTTCGATTCCCGGGTGGTAACCTCATTTTTCATTTGTTCGTTCTTCCTTCTCATCTTCTGCGGAACGTTCTTCTACACAAGCGTCGTTCTTTACATTAATTATTGTGTGTGTTGTTTGCAGTTAAAATGTGTATATATATATGTATATGTGTGTGTGTATATATATATATATATATATATATATATATATATATATATATATATATATATATATATTGTGTTTCATAACATGGGGACGCACTTTCAGGATGGATTCAGGACCTGAAAACAATGAAAAAGTTTATATAAACATATGCGAAAATCGCTTTGTTTCCAAGCTACAGCCCGTTATGTGTTCCAGCAAGTATCCGCCTTAACTTTAAAGGAAGTGCTCAAAATGACCCCCTTGCGCTTGAATACACGTCTAAACACGCCTCGTTATAGACTGCCTGATGCGTTCAAACATTGCACGTATTGCTCGGATTTTCTGGTATCCTTGTTCTACACGTTGGCGAAGCATTTCAACGTTGTCAATGGGTGTCACGTAAACGATGGATTTCAGATG
>JAJOZX010009003.1:32500-77500 GCA_023014485.1 Bathynomus jamesi
CAGATCTCTCACTGAAACTTTCCTGGTTGGATACCCTTCAGCTTTTATCAGTGGTTCCCAGCTTCCCACCAACAGACAGGCGTTCCAGTATTTCCTTAATCTTCAGAATTTACCGGAAAATGCAGGGAGGCCCATGGTTCAAGACCTTGCATATGAAACAGTTGAATCTATCATCCCATTCTGGCAGATGGCTAGGATCAAGACAATGACCAAGTACAACGCAATGAAGCTCTTCATGAAACTACATGAGAAACATCGTGCTCTGGTGAAAAGCAAAGGAAGAGCAAGTAACCCTGGAGGAAAAAGAGGAGCATTTGTGCTGGAATTAGACAGCCTGTTCGATATAGGAGCTCCAGATGCAATCCAGGAAATACAGAACAACAGACTGTTATCCAGAGAGAAGAAAGATGAGGATATCAGGTTCTACGAAGACCAAAAGACTGAGAGGAAAGGTCATATGTCTGGTCATGACAAGATTTTTGAGACAAGATCCCTGCAGCAAGCAGCGAGGAATGAAAGACTGCAGCATAGACAAGAACAAGGTAAAACTAATTACTTCGAACGTTACAAAAAGTTTTAAGTTTTACTCCATTGCGATATTTAGCATGTACTTAACAATTACTGTCTTAACATGTTGTACTATTTTACAGCTGCAGCAGAACAAGAGGCAGTTGTTCATGTGGATGACATTACCTGGGGTGACTCAACTGACAACGACGCTAACACAGAGGACATGGATTACCATCAGCCTCGTCCTGGATGTTCTCACCATCAAGACACTGTGACTAGTGTGACTTTGACGTTTCCAAGGAAGGTCATGGAATGTGATGTCATCTGCAATACAGCTGATCGTCTTGGTTTATCAGACAATCAAGTTACTGCCATGGTTTCTGCCACCTTGAAAGCTGGAGGGGCTGATCTGGATAACTTCGTTATCTCAACCTCAACAAAACGTCGCAACAGAATGCTGTCCAGGTATAATATCAGCCAGAGTCACATGTCCAAGTTTTGTGAAAACCCCCCACAGTACGCTGCCTTACACTGGGATGGAAAGTTGCTCAAAGATGTCTTGGGCAGTGAACCTGGAAGTACCTCAGAGACTTTAGCTGTGCTAGTGTCTGGTCCACCTTCATACTGTTACCGTGCCGGGTGACCAAGGCTGTCATACAATATTGCTGACCAAATTAACCAATAACCCGGCAACAGTATCTCGGGATGGGTTACCTTACTAAAAGAAAACAGGTACAAGACTAAGGAACAATAAACAGGCTGCTTTCAAAATAAACCTTATAATTATAATTAGTAAAATATATACACGTATTTACAACAATT
This sequence comes from Bathynomus jamesi, assembly GCA_023014485.1. Lineage (NCBI taxonomy): Eukaryota > Metazoa > Arthropoda > Malacostraca > Isopoda > Cirolanidae > Bathynomus > Bathynomus jamesi. The sequence continues at coordinate 33,833 of JAJOZX010009003.1, forward strand.
CATAAATTCAATGAGAGCATAATAGTACAGAAACACTGGCTAAATAAATGTTTTCTTTTCCTTTTTAACGCACGCCAGACAACTCCCAGCAGGTCTGCCAAGGTCTAGACCAAATAGTCTTTATCCGGCTAAACACCTCGCACTACGAACTCCTGTGCCGTCGGCCAGTCCTTCGCTGCAGAACGTGCCTAAGAACGTGCACACCTCGTTGGTAGCCCACTACGACTCCTGTGCCGTCGGCCAGTCCTTCGTTGCCGAACGTGCCTAAGAACGTGCACCAGGTAATCCGTTGCAGCGGGAAAATGGCCTGAGGATGACAAACGGCCGATCCGTAATGTCGAACGCTGGGTGTGGGGTAGGCCTCCACACACTTGACCATATATAGTCAACGAAACCAGACCCTGACCTTTGACTCAACTAGAAGGAGAGCACCGATACCTGCGAAGTTGCATACTTGAGCAAACCCCATCCCCATGATAAAAGTACGATACACAAATATTTACAACACGTCCAGCTCATATCCTAATCTAACAAAATTTATTAAATACCCAACCCAAACCCATTCAATATAATAACCACATTTAATTTTCAGAAACCTAATTTAAATTAAACAAGTCATAGTTTAAATCTTACGCACAACTTGGGCCGAGACGCCTCACTCCTCCGCTCTGGTGGTAACCTTGGCAATCAACCCTAACAAAGGAAACATTTAACTTAAACTTATATCTAACTAAATAAAACCACCACTTTCTATAAATAAACCGATATTATATACCAATATTTTCAATATTACCACAAATAAATAACACCACTTATTATAACAGCACTATTTACCTTAAATTATGCTCCACTTTCCTTAAAGATTTACAGAAATCCAAAAACTCTCAATTCTCTGACCATAAATGCTTTCTATGCCAGCAGACCAAACAATACCAAGATTCCACCAGAGCAGAGTAAAGCTCTGCACGAAACTTCTAGAAGGTTTTTACCAACCACCTACACATTGACCCCAATAATTAATTTTTATCCATTACGCAATACATGAAAACAAAAATACGTTATAAAATATCCTTAACACTTGCGTTTCAACTTACTATACATATCACAGAGCAACTATATCAAAATTTCCATAAAGAGTTACTGTACATAGTTAATAAAACCCCACCAAAAAATACAGAATACAAAAATTAAAAAATAATATTTAGAAAACGGAAAAATTACCAACACTGTTACAATACACTGAAGGAAAGTTATTGGGAGTACGTGTCATCGACAATTCTTCTGGCACAGCTCAGGCTGAGGCTTCAATGGATTTACTGGAGACATGGGAACTTACGGATAATGTTACTGCCCTTGTTTTTGACACTACATCCAGTAACAGTGGAGTTCACAGAGGAGCTGCCAAACTGCTAGAGAAAATGCTGAACAAAAAGGTGTTTTATCTGGCCTGTCGACATCACATCCTGGAAATCCTAGTAGGAGCAGTTTGGGAAGGTGAAGGGGCCAGATAATCCCTGGTTTGAGCATCTGAAGGATGTTTGGACGGACTTGTCCAATGAAAACCCAAAGATGCTGGCTATCAACAGCAAATGGCTGAAGGAAAAGAAGAACAGCGAAGAAATACTCCAAGACATTCTAACAGCAGAAAGGCTTCCAAGAGCCGACTACAGGGAAATGGCTGAACTGACAGTCATTGTTCTTGGAGGAACGCCTCCTCGAGGTATTCACTGGAGTCGACCAGGCGCCATTCATCAGGCCAGATGGATGGCCAGAAACCTGTACTCCATGAAAATGCTGATGTTTGCAGATCAACTTGAGTACGACGAAGAGACTGTATCAAAGCTGGAAAGACTCAACACCTTCCTTGCGCTGTTCTACACTCCTGTATGGATGATGTCAATGTCTGCTGCAGATGCTCCCGTGAATGATCTAAGTCTAATCCAGGACATGTTGAAGTACAAGAAAACTGACCCAGAGCTTGCTGATGCAGTACTTAATAAGATGGAAAACCACAAATGGTACCTGACGCAGGAAGGCCTGCCATTTGCCCTGTTCAGCAGTAGATTGAGTGACACATTGAAGCACGACATTGCTGCCCAGTTACATGCCACTGAGAAGCCAGACAGCTTCAGAACAGGAAAGCCTCTATTCCAGAGAGTCACAGCTAAGACCACCCTGGTTGATCTCATTGGCCCAGAATCACATTTCCTGCTGGACACACTGAACATTGGATCCGAGTGGCTTCTGGAACCTGTCACGTCTTGGCCACAGAATGAGGACTACAGAAAAGCGGGACTATGTTAAGAATCTGAAAGCGGTGAATGACATTGCTGAACGTGGTGTCAAGATGATGAGCGACTTTGCAAATGTCATAACAACAGATGCCAAGCAAAGGACTATCTCCTTCAAGCTGTGGAGCAACAGACGCCGTTTGACAGCTTCAAGAAACAAACTCTCAACAACTGACTGTGTAAAGTCATTATGAAATTAATCATCATGTAATGCTTTCACTCTTGATCGATTAGACTTGTGACAAAATGTTAATCTCAAATTTGTGTCCATGAATAAGGCGCCTTGTCTGCCTTGAGTGTGAGAAAACGAATTTTGTGATATTTCTGAAATCTTTGTATGTACCAATGTGCCATTTCTTGTTCCAAGACTATCATAATTGTATAAGTTAGAAAGAGGATTAAAAACACTTTAATTTGGTGCCTATTTTCTTGCTCTATCTTGTTTAGATAAAAAGTTATAGTGCAAAACATGATTCAAGGGACCCCGGAACTGGTGCTTTTGGCCGATTTCAAGGCAGAAAACTTAAAGCTCCATGCGGCAATGCTTCCCAACAACCTAGGTCAAAATGGTTGTGATTTTCGGCCTTTTCAGGTCAAAAAGCATGGGGAAAAAGTACAGAAACCTATGAAAATAAGAAAAAGTTGATTTTTGAACAGGGCTACCGTACCTTGTACTCTCTGAATGTGATATGGGTAAAGCTGTTGTTCCCGTAAAATTCTCCACATAGTTGTGTATCTTACGTACACCCTCTGCTGCTGCTCTCCTTCGGGTGCTGACACCAGGATGTTCCTCCACGCGATTCAGGACCCGCTCCTCCAACTCAACAGTTCTGGCGCTGATTGATCTACCACCATCTGAAACTCGCTTGTTGAATGATCCTGTATCACCAAGACGCTCGTCTATTCTCTGAAAGGTTTCTTATCTGGCAGACGGCGATTCGGAAACCTTTTCGCATACAGACGTCTTGCTGCGGCCGCATTACACTCGGCAAGTCCATACATGAGATGCATGTCTGCCATTTCTCTGTTTGAATAAGCCTCCATTCTCACTTCAAATGCAAACTATCACTGAATAGCACAAAAACTTTTAAGGTTTTTTTTCCACTGAACTGCACTTATTCACGGTAAGAAGTTACGAACAGTGAAACACCGCAATGCACCTCTGACTGACTGATGGCTCTACACTCATCGATATTGAAACATGTCATAGAGTGTACGAAACATTATAGTTGGCAAGGCCATACATGAAATAAGTCTCGGACACACTCACAAATATTGTTGACAAGCAGTGTTTGTAAACAGTTTGCAGAAAGAATTGCTGGAACACAAAACGGGCTGTAACTCGGAAACAAAGCGATTTCGGGCATATGTTTATATAGACTTTTTTCATTGTTTTCAGGTCCTGAATCCCTCCTGAAAGTGCATCCCACATGTTATGAAACACCCTGTATATATATATATATATATATATATATATATATATATATATATATATATATATATATATATATATATATATATATATTCGTGGTTACTTTAATATTCGTGTGTAGTCATAATATGGAAGAAAAATGAAGTTGTTTATGTTGAGAAGTTCCACGGTGACACGACAAAAGATAGAACGCAGGAAGATGTAATGGAAAATTATAGACTTCTCAAGGAAATCTGTAAAGCAGCTTGAAAAGAGAATTTTGGAATTAGTTTTGACAAATAACAATGGCGAAATAATAGATGAAAATGTAAGGCAAAGAAATTTTTTGATCATAGCCTAATCCATAGGCGTAGCCAGACATTCAAGAACTATACACACAAGGTCGTGAAAATCGAAAATAAATCAAACGTCGCAAGAAAATGTATTAAGAATATTTATTTATAAACAAATGAATAAATAATAAAATAAATATGTTAAATAAATAAATACACAAATGAATAGAGAAACCAAGACACAAATGAATGAAACAGAATATTAAACTAATGATTGAAATAAAATCGTTGATTTAATCTAATCAAAGACGGGTGCGATGCGACAAAGTCTTGTTGCGCCAAACTCCCTGAAGACGGTGTTGACGTCACCATTAATGTTCTGGTGAACATGAAGCAGGGCGAGGCTGGTCAGTCGCTGGCCAGTCATCTGACTAGGTAGATACCTTCAATCGACGGAGAGCACTAAATGATCGCTTAGCAGTGTAGAAGATTGTGTGGATGTTGGGATAGAGTCCAGCTGTGGCAACGACAGTGTCTTGTCTTGTAGAATTGGGGTGGGGTGAGGCATCTGGGTGCTGGTAGTGTATACGTAGTGTCTCCGATTGTCCAGTTCTGTGTACGCTGTAGCGGGAGATGGAAGCAGAGGCATGTATTCAGTCTTTATATCCCTCTCAAAGCCAATCGTTCGTTGGTGGCACAACCGTGCAGCGTGCAAAGGACTTGCCAACCAACACCACATTGTCTTGAAGAAAATGTTCCGTTAACGTAACGTAATGTAACGTAACGTAACCTAATCAGTCCATTTCGTATAAAAACTACGAGACGGACTGATATGATACAACACTGTCATTAATAGATGCATCAGTGTCTGCAATCATTATGATAAACAGCAAGGAAGCTATTCCTGCATTTTGTGGGACAGATTCCGCGACTTCTGAGACTTCAAATCTGACTCCATTTACTACCATTCTTTGTATTCTTTGAGTCAGAAAATTAAATATCCATTGTCCCAAATTTCCATTAATTCCTGTATTTTTAAGTTTGTGTGCTATTAATCCACGATCACATTTATCGAAGGCTTTAGGGAAATCGGTGTATATTACATCTATATTTTGACCTCCACACAAGATTTCTAGCATTTTCTCTTGGTAGTTTAATAACTGTGATTGGCATGATCTTCCAGACCTGAAGCTATGTTATGTTGGTTTAGATTGAATAAATTCTTTTCTAGGTAGTAAGTAATTTTGCCTCTAATTACTCGTTCAAAGCACTTTATAAGGTGGGAAATGAGAGCTACTGATCGTTAGTTCATGGAACTCCATGTGTCTGGTCTTGGTGTTGAATTTTCTCGGGTTTGTAAGTCTTAATTATGCCCACTTTTAAGAATTCAAAATCCATCAATAGATTCCTGTCCCTATTTGTTCTTGACTAACTTGTATCTGTGTCAAAATATTTATCGGATTTTTTATTTTTGTCTCGGGCTTATGGTGGAAGAGGCTGAACCCAGTGTTGAGTTGGTCCTTGAGCGACTCGCTCATCTCTTCTGGGTCATTTGTGTATTCACTTACTCTATCCTTTAACGAATCAATGTAATTTGTGGAGATTTTCACCGTTTGTAAAGTACTTTTCTGATTTTTCAATCGGGTTTACTACTTTTTTTTGCCTCTTCGAAACATGCTTCAACAACATAGGTTTAGTTTCATTTTCTATTATAAGTATTATTTCGTCTGGAGATTTTTTGCGAAGTAGCAATTCCCAATCCTTTCCAATTAATTCTGAATTTATACTTGCCCAGTTTACTTTCAGTGAATTCATATTTAATCCTTCAAATATTCCTTCTATCTTTCTAAAAAGAATTTTTGGGTTTCTGACTTCAGGTTTTATTTGTATATCGATCAGCTTATAGTCAGAAAAATTGGTTTCCGATACATTTTTTATTTATTATTTATTCATTGCTATTTGTCAAAATTAAATCCAAAAAGTTTTCTTTTTGAGTCGCTACATATATTTCATGGGTAAAGTCATAATTTTTTATATTTAGTAGCATTCTTGCCTGAGTTTTAACGTCTTTTCTAATGTTACCGTGGAATTTCTCAACATTATATAATTAGGGTGCTCCGAGAAACACAATGTTTCAAAAACCTCTGAAAACTATGCTACCAGACATGTTTTTATTCCACTCATCACTATGAGACACCATGAAAATTTTTAGCTCATTTGGAACAGTCTAAGCCTTGTCACCAAGGAGGATCACAAGAGATTCCTGTGTCCGCGTAAATCGCCCAATGAAATGCCATAATATTAAATTACAATTTATAATCTATATTTGAGGTTGAAGAAAATGGAAACTCCGCCACTTCCAAAATGTGTTGCGCGAAAGGAAAGACCACCACCGCTGCCATCAGCATCGAAAACGCCCAAGGCAAAACTCGAACAAAGTTCCAACCGTCACATGCTACGAAAGGATACTGAAGTGTGGCTTTTGCGCAAACTTATCGATGAATTACCCGCTTCCAGAATTCCAACCCAGGGCGATGTTCTGCGATACTACTACCATTTCAAAGAAGCCCCAATGAAACATGAAAAGTTCATCAACTTTAAGGACGCAATTGCTGACAAAGTTCTTCTGAAGGTCTAAAAAAATGGGAAACGTTTGGCATTGAAACTGCGCAAAGACAAAGTGTTGGGATCGTGAAATCGGGATTTATTAATAAATATGAAATAACAATTCATAATGAATAAATGCAAGTTAGGTTTAATAGATGGATTGTAAAAGGTAGGAAATGGGCATATTCTGAATTTCGACAAGCGTACGTGACATGAACCACAAATCCAGAACAACAGGTTCAGTCTTGTTTATACGTGTAAATGAGGCCAGCCAATCAGGCACATGTTTGTTTGTCACGTAATACCCACTTCAAGTTTTGTCCAATCATGTCCTTTAAAGACAAATTAGTTTTCAAATAATACTGGATCTATATAAGTAACCGATTTAATATTATAAAATAGGCCAATAAAGTTAGTTGAATACTGTAGAATAGGTAGGAAATTATAAAAACTACTGAAATCATGTATTAATTTCTGCTTCTTAAGTTGTAGGTACAATAATAAATAAACTGAAGATCATGTGTAAAGCTCGAACGGAACAATGAAATCGGCTCGATGGAAGGGCAGCTCATCGCTAAGAAGTCAGCGAAAAAGTTGAGTCAAGAGAGTCAGACAGAGTCGTTGGAAGCAGTTTGTCCATCTTAAGATCGTTTAGTTCAAATTCTCTGTTAGAGCTCGTGGAAAATAGTGCCTATATTTAAGATGAATTGAGAACAGTAAATTCAATACATTACTCCCTAGGGTTACCGAAGAAAGTGAATTCTTCCGAGCCTTAGTCTTTTTATTCATGTTACGCGCGAGGCTACATCGTTTTTGAAGGCCTACTTGATTTTCGGTCAAGGCTTAACTTTGTCTCTCGAATTATATAACGTAAGTGTAAAGTTAAAGTAATCTGTGAGCCTAAGATTAAAAGTATAAAAATATTGGTGTTTCATAATAAAACAATTTATATTGCTGGTCGAAAGAAAATTCGTGAATTTAATAATACGGTTCAAAAACTATTAGTTTACTTAGTTGTGGTTTGGTGGAAAACCTTAATTAATAATAAAGCATAACTGGTCATGTTACCATTCTTAGTGTGGGTGGGTCGTCACACACACCAACCCACGAACGGGATAAAAAGAAGGATCAACCTAAAGTTCAACCGCAAACCGCAACCGCGCGAAACCCCTAACCCTTTAAAGGTGAAGGCAAAGATCTTACACCTTTATGAAGACTGTAGAACTATTCATAAAAGAAAGGGGGAGAAATCTAATGGAAAGAAAAAGCAGGCCTTTGTTGAAGATCTGATAAATGCTCAACATAAAACTGAAACTCATCGATTTCGCAAACCAGAACAGAGGGAAGAAGATGTGAAATTTCTGAAAGCTTTGAAAGATGGAGGGCAAGTTGCACTGAGAGCTGATGATAAAGTGTATGACAAGAACATTGAGAGAAAGTTGAAGGTCTTGTAGGTCATTTACTTCATTTTTCATATAATACAATAACCCACAAGATCCTGTTTTTCGTATGTAGAATTTAAATCTGAATCTATTTTCTTCTATGGTATGTCTTGTACAAATTGATATTAACGGAGATATAAGCAATTTTTGAGTCGATTAAAATCGATTGAAATAGTATGGTGGTAATTATTCGTTTTACCCCTGCGGGTCGATTTTGATATGAGAATAGGCTTTTCTGGTGTATTTTGGTGTGTTTTATTCAAATCTGACCTTCATTTCTTGTGCAAATGAATTGTTGAATGCCCGGTTAGGTTAATTGAATGTCCGGTTAGGTCAACTGTACGCCCTTGATGATTGGTTAGTTTGTCGTGATATTTTCGTTAGTTTTAATGAAAATATCACGACTTAACCCAACTGGATCGATTTTAATCGATTTTAATCGATCCAAAAATTGCTTATATCTCCGTTAATATTAATTTGTACAAGAAATACCTTAGAAGAAAATAGTTTGATTTAAATTCTACATAAGAAAAACAGGATCTTGTGGGTTGTTGTATTATATGAAAAATTAAGTAAATGATTTGTTATAACCCACAAAATCCAAAGTTGGTTAGGGAGATTCAGACTTGACAAGGAAAGAACCGAAGCTGCAAAGAACCGAAGCTGCTACCGATATGCACCAAGATGATCCTGATCCTGACATCACAGAAATGCATTCTGAGAATCCGAATTTTGAAACTGGTTCTCGTTCTGGTACCAGATCTAAATGGTCAGGACTAGCAACTGTGATTTTGTACCTTCCACGCAACCCATTCCAAAGTCCAAATAAATTTCCTTAATGTCTGATCGTTTGAAACTTTGTGCTGGTCAAAGCACTGCTTTCATAGCTGTAATTGCATCTGAAGGAAGAACTGATTTGATTCAGATGACATTGTCTAAGATAAACACCAGAACTGCTGAAAAAAAAATTCGCTGAAAACTTCAGAACAAATCAAAACCACCTTCACTCCTCTCAAATATTCTGCTTTGCATTGAGATGGTAAAATCATTCCCTGAGAAAGTTGGACTCATTGGAGTCCTAATAATCCCTAATGGAACTGTTACGACAAAGGCTAATGCCATATATGCTCTTTTGCCCGAGTGGAACCTTGCGCACTATATTATCGGACTTATCTTCGATACTATGGCGTCTAACTCTGGGTGGATCAATGATGCTTGCGTGAAGGCGGAGGTCTTATTCAGCAGAAAGTTTTTTACTTCGTTTGTCGTCATTATGTGTGTGGGAGAGTTCTGTGCGCAGTGTGGTGCGTACCTTTTGGACAAACATCTCGCCTAGCCAACCAGGAATTCAGAATTTAAGAAATCTTGGGCACTATCAGCGATGGCAATGAAAGCTTCAAAACTTTGGCATGATCTCAATACCTACTGCAGAATTCATCCTGAAGTGGCTGGCGTGCTATCACAGCAATGGAGAGGTACTTCTGGTACTTGAAAGAGCTGACTCCTTTTTCACTCTTCTTAAATCGTGTGTTTCACTTTGAAAAGCGACAAATTGCTCACCAGCTCCTCAAAACGCCACCTGCCTAGTTGTTGGAAAGGGAGTCCCTACCCTCCCAACGATGAACCTATCTAACAAATTGATGTCTCTGATTGGTGGTAAGTCATGGTTCCTTTTCAAAATCCTTGGACTCAAAACTGATTGGTTGGCCAAGCACCCAAGTCAGTGGGACAAAGACTGTGATTTCCAGGAGGCCACCGAATCGGCACGTCACGTCAAAATCATCAACGATCTCTCAGAAAAACTGTTAAGCTCATCCAAGACTACGCCAATAACATCCCTAAAGATGAAAACCAAAGACAGTTCCTGCCTCATGTGGTTGAACAAAACAGTCGTAATGTTCCTGACTTTCAGAAGGCAACATTCAAAAAGATTTAGGAAATATTTGAAGCCTCGTAAAACTGTGAAATACAAACTAAAGCAGTAATTTAGGATTCCTGCTACTCATTAATCATTGTCATTTTCAGTATGTACTTCAGAATAATATTTACATGTGTTATACATGTTATATTTTGATTTATCAGATGACGTCAACCGCTTGCATGGTGGCGTAGGCAGGTTCCGTTCCTTTGACTATATAAGAAGGGTCTCAGCGCCCTTAAGGTAGATTCCGAGGAGAAGGGTCTCCGGGCTGACGAGGGAAAGTCAGCTCGTTAGGGATTTGCTTTTGGAATTGGAAGATTAATGGGTTTTCAATTGGAGTCTGACTGTAGGAAAAGACAATAGACTTAGCAATTGACTCGTACAAGCTTGGAGACCCAGAACGGACAAGGGTGTCTTAGAGGGGTCTCTGGCTTATTTAATATCTTACAATTAAGAATTAACTATTATTATGTCTATAAACTTTTATTATTAACTCTCTGTTCTGTGTAAAAGAAACATTTGATTCACTCTCATTGATTAAAATTCATCTTGCCTAAATTTAATTAAGAACAATAACCGCAGCCGAGTTTCTTTATCTTTGACTTTGGGGAATTCGGGATAAGACGTCTACAGGATCCACAAAAGTGCTCTATGATTGTGGGATTTCGAACACTGAGCCCTTTCTCGAGTAATTCACTTCATCCTGATTTGCCCGACTCCGAGAGAACACATATGTAAAACAACTTTTATTATACATCTAGAAGGACAAATTAAAGTTTTCTTATGTTTCATGCGTCCAAGTGTTGATTTTTTCCCATATCATTACCAAAGGAATTAAGCAGTAAAACCTAAATACTTCTCCTTGGGTGGTGGCAAGGCTTAGACTGTTCCAACTGAGCTAAAATTTTGCATCGTGTCTCACAGTGATAAGTGGAATGGGAAAACGTTTTGAGTGCAAGGTTTTGAAAGACATTGCGTTTTCTGGAGCACCTTAATATATAGTGTGATTCGAAAAATTTTAATACTTATGTAGGGTTTTATTTTTTACTTCTAATTTATTTGTAAACATTTTTTGTGATGCAAACAGTGCTTCATACAGTCTCTGTCTGCTGTCCACGGATATCAATGCATGTATGAAACCGGTCAAACGTTGCTTCCAGTGCCCGAAAGCAAATCTCTGGTAGTATTTATTGGATGACTTCCGTAATTCTTTCCCATATAAGTGTTAAAAAAATTTTGAATCACCCTGTAGAACTTAATTTTTTTCCATGTTATGAATGGAAAGTTAAACTCCCCACAAATCAATATATTTGGTACTGGAGTTTAAAGTGATTTTAACATGTTTTTCATTTAATTTGTAGTGAATGGAAATTCTTGTGTGTGTGTGTGTGTGTGTGTGTGTGTGTGTGTGTGTGTGTGTGTGTGGTCTGTACACGTTCAAAATAATTAAGTTTAGTTTTTATTTCTAAAATAAGAATTTCGACTCTGCATGCTCTTTGATTTCCTTGCATTCATTTCACATGTGTATGCATTTTTCATATAAATACAACATCCTCTTCCTTTTCTAACAAATTTCTCCGCCTTGTATACAGTAAGTTGTGGTTCTTTATTGCTATTTTCGTGTCTTCGATGCAATTTTCACAGCCTTTTTCTCATTTATGCAAGTGTGTTTCTGTTAAGTACATAATGTCTAAATTGGTTTCCAGAGCTAGATTTTGTATGTATTGTAGTTTTCAATCTGTCAGTGTATAAACCTTGTACAGGGTGTCCCAGAAGTCTAGACTCATAGGGAAACTAGACATTATATTTTTAAAGTGCAACAAACAAATTTCTAATGCCATTTTTACATATTTTAGGAAAGAAATACCTTGATGGCTCAGAATACCAATCAAGAGAAGGTAGAACTGGTATTGCTACATATTTCCGGAAAAAGCCAGAGGGAGGCATGTTTGTGAAATAACTGACATGCCTGACACGCCTGACATGCCTCACATTTCTTTCCTGAAATATGTAAAACTGACATTAGAAATGAGTTTGTTTCACTTTAAAAATATAATGTCTCTTTTCCCTATGAGTTCAGAATTCTGGGACACCCTGTATACTTGTATATAGGAAATTTAGAGGTTTAATAGTCTTGGTGTTCGGTAGAGTTGGATGTAGGTTGGTATCCGCTCAATTTTGTTGGTTCTTGGTTGGTATTATTGGATGGGCTGTTGCACTTCATAATACTGGGGATGTGGCCCTTGGTACATTGTCGTTGCTGAGTTAACTATGAGTGGTATTGGGCAGGTGGATGTTGCATGTATTGTTGGCATGCATCCGGTCTTTTCTTATCAAGAGTAACAGTTGTTCGTTTATCATCTTTTATCACTCATCTTCGATGATCATGTTATCACTTCTTTTACTTGGCGCTGTTATTCCTTTTTCTCCTCTTTGAGCAACATTAATATGAAAATAAGGGCATTCCTCATTGAGACATTTTTTTTCTCTGATTTAATGTCTGCACATAGAAAGATGAGTAGTAGTAGAAGCCCTCTACATATCGGCAACTTCACATATAGTTCGTCTTTAAATTCCATATGGGTCCTGTGAGATTCAGTTTTCCTTTGTTCTAAAGTAGCATGGGCGCAAAAGGAGAGAGTGCAATGCAATTGAAAATGTTGATCAATGTTGCAAATGAAATGTTGCATAATGCTATACAACAAGGGGAGGGATGTTGCAAAATGTTATGCAGCAAAGGGGGAGGGAGAATGTTGCAAGATCAACAAGGGTTATGCAACTTGGAGGCGAAGTTATCCCCCAAGAGAAAGAGAGGAGAAGGAGAGAGAGGAAGAGAGGTGTTCGCCTGGCAGGAGCCAAGCGCAGATTAACACTTCAGCTGAGCGGTCGTTGTCTTAATATGTTCCTAATCAGCCAGTTGGCTTATCTGGCTGAGTTGCCAGATTGCGTTTATATATTTAATTAAAGCATATATTCTGGCTTAATCCGCCAGTTGGCTTAGAAGGCTTCTTAGAAAGCATAAATGGCCTGTATATATATTAATAACCTTCGAACGAATTAAAAGAGCACACAAACGCACATACACTCACCGACTGTACGCCCATAAAGCCCCTATTATCACACACACACACACACATATATATAAACTGATTGATGCATGAAATGAGGGCTATAACCAAGCGTCAAAACTTAGACGATTGGTGGTGAAGCACCACAACCACCGCTTTACTTGCCAACTCCTGGTAGACCGACAAGGTCTCTAAATACGACCCAAAGCGCACACAAATACACACCCCGACTATACGCCCATAAACCCCCTATTATCACACACACACAAACTGATGCATGCAAAGCCCCAATAGCAAAATATATACGAGCACAACCACCACACAAAAAAGTATCAGATCACCAACAATCGTCTAAGTATAGACTTTTAGGAGCTCATCCCATCAACAAGCACATGGTGAGATTAGGGCTACGACTTTTAGGAGCTCATCCCATCAACATCACGTAACCGATATGAGAGCTACAACCAAGCGTCCAAACTTGACGATTAGTGGTGAAAGAGTATTACACAACCACCATCAACAACCCACCAACCACCTCCACCATCGCTTTACTTACCAAGTCCTGGTAGACCGACAAGGTCTCTAAATACGACCCAATAGACAGAGCTATTAAACATAAACAAATACGTTTATGGGACCAAGTCAAAAAAATGCAACGCCAACAGTTTTTCTATTGAGCTTCTCGTGGTGAACCGAGGCAAATTTGATATTTGGTGGGCGATCTTTTAATCAAAAAATCAAATAAGATAAACTAAGTTTAATACAAAAACAAATTTTCATCATAATAGGCAATTTTATCCTTAAACTATAACATGAAAAGCATTAATATGATTTTTAAAACAAAATAGATTCTATTTCGGGGTAACTTATTCATTTTTCCTCTTTTGGCCAATTGTTTTGTTTCAATATAAATTTATCTTTAAGACACCAATACATCTTTAAGCCTAATTACAAAAAATATTAATATAATTTTAAAAACAAAATAGTTTGTCTCTGGGTAACTTATTCATTTTTCCTCATTTACTTGCAGCTCTGCCGCGACACTGCTGCATTATTTTTTAATATAATTAAAACCAGCATTGACGATCATATTAAATCTTACTGTTGAAGATATCCTGAAATAATGAGGCAAAATTATTTTAAAAGGTATAGACTCTTCGAAGTATCTTAAACTTTGATGCAAAAAAAACATTAATATAACTAGATTTTAAGTTTTACCTGGCTTACCCCAATAAATATCGTTTTCTAAACGTATTTATATAAAAATGGAATTTATTGCATAAATCATATAATTGCACCTTCTACAAGGCAATAATTGAATTTAACATGATTTACTGCATTATATTTCTTGTAATTTTAAACTAGCTTTTGGGACATATTAAATTAAATTTAATTCATTGCAATTCACGAATTAAACACGGCCTTGATGATTCGAATTCTAATAGAGCGTATTGTTACAAAAACATTTAAAAACGTAGAAGATTGGATTTTATCCAGCAATAAAGAATTATGAAAATGCTAAGTCCTTTTTCATCGTATAGTTAAACTGAATACATTCATTTTCACCTGTCCATTCTCTTTGTTTAAGGGTATAAGGTTCAAAATTGAGTGTTAAACGCGGCTTTTTTAACCTTTCCATCTATTTGCATATCTCTATCTAATATATATATATATATATATATATATATATATATATATATATATAATATATATATATATTTATTGGTACTCATTCATCTCTTATAAAATGCCTTCAAAACAATATTTCTTTTTATTCCAAGACATAAAAAATACCCAAATTGCTCATGGTACAGATGGGAGGAATTGTCTCGAAGGGCTGAAGAATTTCGGTCCCCTGATGGTTTTTCTTCATGGGTAATTAATTACTTCCACTTTTATATTTCAGAGCCATAAACCGATTCACATACCATCCTCAGCTACCTCTCTCTCGGTCGAATACCAGATAAAAAACAAAGCGTTTCTCTCTCTACGAATGGGGATACCTGACACGTCCCAGATTTCAGGGGGCATCCAATCACATCCCTGTGGGCGGAGCCCAGCACCTCTGTTTGGTCGCTATGCAGACATACGCGTCAAGCATCGCCCAAAATTCACCGATAGCCAATAGGAAGCTAGCGTTTGGTGTGTTGTAGGTTGATCACAATCCCATTATAAAAGGGGGCCCTTTCATCTCAAAGCCTCATTTCATTGTTTTTTTCTGGAACAGTGCTTTTGAAATACCAACCATGAACCAAGAATCGATCTACGACTCCCCCCGAATTGTTTGAAGATAAAGATTTCTATGCTGAGGCAACGTGCCTAATTTTCAACGCTGCAGATCGGAATGATCTTCTATCTACACAAGTTGTTTCAGAAATTTGTGACGAAATGCAAGAACTGTTCAATGAAGACGATATTAAAATGTAAGTGATTATGTACTCCGGTTCATTCATTGCATGTATTATAATTTTTAAAATTCGAGATAAAGCCAAGTGAAAGGATATCTATTTTGTTCTCACAATTTGCTGTTAGCCTAACGTAACTTTATTCTGAGTTTTTCTACAACGAAAAAATTATTCCCAGGACTTTCTCGTTTATAATAATATAACCTAACCGGGACATAATATAATATATATATATATAATATCGGCCCAAGGATCTTTCTCGTTTATAACAATGTAACCTAACCGGGACATAATATATCCTACTATCGTTTATAATATATCCTACTATCGTTTATAATATATCCTAACCGGGACATAATATATATATATATATATATCGGCCACGGCTCTTTCTTGCTTATAATAATATAACCTAACCGGGACATAATATGTCCTACTATCGTTTATAATATATCCTAACCGGGACATAATATATTATATATATATCGGCCAGGGCTCTTTCTCGTTTATAATAATATAACCTAACCGGGACATAATATATCCTACTATCGCTTCATTCAGTGTTAATTAAGTTACAGTATAAGTGCCATAATAATTGTTTAGAAAAATAGTTTGTGCTTTATTGTCGGTCTATGTATAACATTTCAATCAGTGTTAACTTATAAAAGGCCACAATAAATGCGTTTTGAAAAATATTTTTAATTATTGTTTCATTCTCTGTTTCCTGCGTGGTTATTTCGGTATATATATATATATTAGTGGTGGACCGGATGTCAGTTTTTCAACATCTGCGGATTCGGATTTTTAATTTCACTATCCGCGGATGCAGATGCGGATGTTTAGTTAATCTATCAATATAATATAGAATTATGAATATATGACATAATTTTTCAAATTTCGTAATATTACTATTATGGCAGGCATGCATAAGAATTAAAATTAATTTAATGTTTCATTATGATAAAAAATAAAACTTTTCAAGAGTTTCAGCCACGGAAATTTCAATGAAACAAGTTTCATTCAATTTTCTGTGTTACCAGGTATTTATATTTTGAGGTTTATATATTTGTTTGTTCATTAATAATTAATACTTTACATGAAATGTGCATGACTGGGCCTTATAAGCTACTTTATAAGCTAATTTAATTGTAAATTGCACAATTTATTAGAGGTAATATCCGCCTAACATCCGCATTCAGAAGTGCGGATGCGGATGTTAAAATGATGCGGATGCGGATATCCGGTCCATAATTGTACCGTAGTTGTACCATAATATTTTAGAAATATTAAAAACTATTAAGAATTGTCTGTGGGTTCGAGACCCGTTGCAGGCAGACGGAGCATAGCACACCCAACTAATCTTACTTTTCAGCTGTAAATTAGCGTACTCGCTTTTAATTATTTTCTGAGATGTCTTAGACACCAGCTAATCTTCCTTTTGAGGTGTAAATTAGTGCACTTGCTATTAATTATTCTGATTCCTTCATGGTTATTTCGACATATCTATATATTATATATATATATATATCTATATATTATATATATACTGTGCATATATATATATATTATATATGACTGTGCATATATATATATATATACACTGTGTGTATATATATATATATATACTGTGCATATATATATATATATATATATATATTACTGTGCATATATATATATATACACTGTGTGTATATATATATATATATATATACTGTGCATATATATATATATATATATATATATATATATATATATATATATATACTAGGGCGGGTCGATTTCCACATGTTTTGAAATCGCAAGGTGAATAAGTGCCCAGTAGTAGGTTGGTTGAGAAATGAACCCAAAAAATTTTTTAGAGCAAACGGATAAGGGCCTGCTTGCGGATTTGCAATTAAAGTTTGTTATGGTTTTTGACCCAATTTTCGTCATACGCGATAGGTAAACTCGTCATTTTTGAAGACATAATATTAACTAATTATAGATGTAGCAACTCAGTATCATTTTCTATCCCAAGAGGAGACAATGCCTAATGTATATCATGTGTTTTAAGTGTAAAATGATAAAATTTCATTGAGAAAACATGCATTTTTGCTAATTTATTCACATATTTTGGCTACAAAACTTGAAAAAATATTTTCAAAAGGTGATAAATCCAAAAAAATCACATGTTCTCATATAAAAAGAAAAACTATTCATATAAATCATCATAAGATTGAGAATAATGTCCGTTTGACATACTGTAAATGCAGGACGCATCTTCCTGCTCAGTACTTTAGTAAGGATACATCTGCGACGAGTTTCGAACCCGTACACGGTATGGGAAGCCTCTGTCACTAATTTCACACTCCTCTCAACACTCTGAGAGTGAGAAGGCAAGTCTGGAATGTCTGGTTTAGTGTTAGTGTCCATGAATGACTGGATTTCTTCATCAGATAGGTACTGTGTGTTAGGTGGTTCCAAGACATCAGGGTCAGTGAGGTCGGTGAGCTCATGCCAGTGATTTGCATTCCAATTCACCTGGGTAATTTTCTTCCCTGCTTCCTGGTTGCTCTCCATTCTATAAATGAAAAATGAAAATGAAAATATAAATGAAAATATAAATATAAATAAAAATATAAATATAAATGAAAAATAGTACTCAAATATTACCGTTTCAATAATACAAACAAATTACCCACTTAAAGTGACAATTATAATATATTTTCCATATTTTTTGGAGAATAACTCAGCTTTGGCCAAAAAAAAATATAATAATTACAAGAAGCGCAAAATTTACCTGTGTCTGAGAGTGAGTATAGTCTGAAGCCCAAGATTCCTGATTCCGTCTTCACCATCTTTCACCATGGTATAGAGGATGTTCTCAGGTCGGAGGCAGAAAACATTACCCTGGATGTTCTGCTTTACAATGCGTTTCACATCATCAAATGGAATCAGCCTCAGTCTGCTGATAGCAGAGAAGAGGATGCGAGGAGAATCATGCAGCTTAAAGGATGCCTTTATCTCAAACCATGCAGGAGCATAAACTCGAACAATGTAATGGACCAACTTTTTCAAATTCAGGTTTGGTCTGTTGTCTCTTGTGTACAAACAAAGAAGTCGTATGGCAAGAGTTAACCATCTTGCATGGTTAAGTGGACCAATCTTCCAAGCAGCCCATCTGTCATCTACTCTCCCTGATCCGATCCCTCTGCAATACTCATACAGAAGCCTTTGATCATGACAGGTCTTTCAGTACTTCCTCTGGAATGTACCCTTCAATGATTGGAGTTTCTACAGCTTCAAACTGTACCTGAGGTTCATCCTGGATATCTTCTGCGCACCTTTGCCCAAGGGGCCCGCTGAAACTTCTTGGGCCAGTTGTTACTCCACCCATTTTTTTTAAAAGAGCTTTTAGTGGGAGTTCATTCTGATGCAGTGCGCAACCAATAGTGTGCAGTTTCCTCCCCAGAGTTTCTTCAAGTTTTACCACTAAACCACTCTTCCAGCCAGTGTTGGTCGTGGTATTATCAAGAAGAATGGCTCGGATACTTTCAAGGCTATTATATTCTTCAAGAAAACTGAATGTCTCCTGAGCAAGAACCTCACCAGTGGCGCCTATAACAGGAATTGTTCTGTGGGTCAAGTAGGCGCCAGGAGATTTTCCATCTTCAATAGGTGAAGGTGAGGTGATGTTCTGCGTCAACACACTTTCTGAGAACAGTTTCCCCTTCAGGTGTCTCTATTTCTTTGTAAGTCATGGTATTCTCGTCAACCTTCCCATCCACACCAACACAAATGAGCTGTGTCTTTTTCTCTGATTCCACACCCTCACTAACTACCCTAATTTGGGCTTTGACCCTGTCTAATTTGTACTTGTCAATCATGATGTGATTGATGTCAACTTCAGGTCTCAGTAGGTGTTTGATGTCATGGAGCAAGGCATTCCCAAGAGCTGCGCCCAGATTTGATGAACATTCACCTCTGACAAGTTCCATAGCATATCTGGGAAACTTTAAAAGGCTGTAGTCTCCTGAAGGCCTCTTCCTAGGCTGCCATTCATCTTCTCCTTCCTGAAAATAAATGGAAAATATTAATGCCTTTTCTGTTTATTTATTTATTTATTTATTTTATTTATTTATTTATTTATTTATTTATTTATAATTATATATAATTAATATAAATAAAAGGAAACTAACCTCGCCACCAGATGAACTGCTTGTAAGTCCAGGCAACTCTGTAGGCTGTATGAAAGATCCTACTAGCTCAACTTCCTCCTGAGGTAGTACATGTTGCTGTCCTTGTTTGGCCTTCCTGTCTCTTTTGGCAGCAGCTGTGTCCACTGAAGACAGCTGGTGTGCACCCTTAGGACCTGTTTAGGATCGCTGATCACGAAGGTATGCTCTTTCTTCAAGTGCCACCTTTGAATTTCGAGGGCAAACACAGATGATGTGTTCTTGTGTACACTTGTCCTTCTTACAGTATACTCTTGAATCACTGCAAGGCAAAATATCCAAAGAACAGGAACAGGCAGAAATATCAAAAAATTTGTTCAAGTTAGCATCCAGATTTCGCTTGACACTTGCCTTAGCATGCTTGCGATTAATGTCTTTCACAAGAGTGAGTAGGTCTTTAACCTTTCTGTCAATGGATTTGTCATTAATCAAAGGCAGCCTTGGATTCACTGAAGACCAAATGGATTTTAAATCCTTGCTAACTTGCTGCACTAAAACCCAAAAATCTGCGCCAGGGTTAGCATGATTAAGGTCATAATAGTATTGAATCAGCTGCCTGTAAGTGCTTGGTTCGGTCATTAATAATTCACAAGGACCACCTCTATACTTTTCTTCACTTTTCTTTCGGGTCAGGTGTCTTGCTTTCGCTTTCGGCATTATTTACACTGGAAAATCTGAAACATAATAAAAAGTGTTAATGCGAATAGCAATATGTAAGAAATAAGCGTGAACGGTCACAGGAAATATAATATTTTACCATTATTTTTTAATAAAGATGCATAATTATTAATTATATAAAAATACAAGCGAAACGTTGATATTTATGCTTATAGAAAGAAGTTAATAATTTTGGGTTTGCTTTGTTTTGGTTGCGCGTATGCCGCATACGAGATTTTACGCATGAAGCGATAACATAAAAAATTAAAGACTTAAAAGCTAAATTCGCATTCTGATCTTTTCTCAAAATGCATTTCTTTGTGATTTTCACATTTCATAGATGAAACGACAACTACTGGATGTTTATTCGCTTTCTGGTACCAACTTCGACCACCCCTAATATATATATATATATATATACTGTATACTGTATATATATATATATATATATATATATATATATATATATATATATATATATATATATATATATAACGGGTGTGCCATAAAAAAGGGGTACATTTTAAAAAGGCTATAAAATCAACATTTGTCATTTAATTTTAATAAAACTTCTACACAACAAAACATATGTATTTATCTATATGCAAAAACGTTCTCAGACTAAAATATCAAATAATTCAAATTCTGTCAACATTTAACGAAAGAGTATGATTTTTTTTCCTTATCATTTATTCCTTATTAAACCTTTTTAATACAGGGTGATTCAAAAGTCAGGTTACATAGGAATATACTGTATTATGTAATGATACAGGGGAATAGTCACATCACATGTTCGATATGGCCACCGTTAACGGCAATGCACTTGTGCAGCCAGCTAGGAATATCACATCAATGCGCTCCTCCTTCGATAACATCTCATAACTCATTTACCTGCAAAGAAACAGAAAAGCCCTATGTAACCTGACTTTTGAATCACCCTGTATTTTTTATAGAAATAATTTTTTACGTAAAATTTACATGAAATTATTAAAAAAATTGTTCGAAATGCTTTCCTTCCATTTCAATAATTTTTTTATTCTTGGCCGGAATATGGGAGAACTTAGCAGAGCGAGTCTACAGGACTAAAATAAAAGATGTCGCTCATTTACGCGAGATCATCATTCAAAAATCGGAAGAGCTTCCACAGGAACAAGTAAATTGAGCCATAGATGAATTCCGGCCAAGAATAAAAAAAGTTATTGAAATGGAAGGAAAGCATTTTGAAGAATGTTTTTAATAATTTCAGGTAAATTTTACGTTAAAAATTATTTTTATAAAAAATATTAAAAAGGTTTAATAATTTTTGCATGTTAAGTAGAAAAATCATACTCTTTCGTTAAATGTTGATAGAATTTGACTTATTTGATATTTTAGTCTGAAAATTTTTTGCTTATGGATAAATACATATGTTTTATTGTGTAGAAGTTTTATGAAGATTAAATTACAAATGTTGATTTTATAGCATTTTCAAAATGTACCCTTTTTTATGGCACACCCGTTATATTTATATATATATATATATATATATATATATATGGTGGAGCTTTAATAGCAGATTTCTTGATAATTTAAAGACAGCTCCCCAGTAGGATTTTAGAAATATTAAAAAATTTTAAGAATTTCCTGCGGGCCAGGGATCGAGACCCGGCGTCGGCAGACGATGTCTTAACACTCTTACTTTTGAAAACTGTCAGGATATCTCCTTTTTTATTATAATATTTAAAATTCGTGGCATTTTCTCTCATTGTAGCTCTTTGATTAAGCTAATTTAATTTTTCTTAACTCTATAGGACCAATGCGGAACTTGATCGTGTTGTAACTACTTTTCGTTTTGATGAAAGGGGAAAAAGTGATATGGATGCTTTACCACACAACCAAACCAGCAACCTGAACACAGAGGTCGAGGTATTGGCTCACATCCGGTCCAACGAATGCCAGTTCATCGAGGAACTAATGTAAGTATTTTTTTGGGGTTAAGAACAAAACACTTTGTATTTTCATTTAATTTATTAAATGATAGAAAACATGTACAAAGCGGAACCAGTGTCCATTAAATAAGCCTTAATGGCTACAAATAGGGCTTTACACAATATAGCGGGTGCTAACATATGAGACCCTTTTTTTTATGTCTTTATACCATTTTATCATTCATTTCAGTGTCGCACAAATCGACTAATTTTAAAAAATTTATAAATCTCTTCCCACGTGACATGTGCATGAGAAATGAGAGAGCGTACATCCGCACGTGCTACGATATCCTTGAAGGCGATACGGGTTCCACACAATCTCAGGTACATGTATTTGCTCGATAAACTGTACAACCACAGAATCATTCCAGGGCTGAGTGCCGAGTGAGTTAAAATAGTACATTCTTTCCCTAATTTTAAAATAGATGGCAAACCAATGAATCCCCTCACCCTCCACAATGTCGGTGTTAACGATAATCGCGTACCAGATTCTTGCAGTTGGCATTGTCAATATTTCATTCTTCGCAAACACACCGATAAATTTGGAGCGTTTGATACGGTCACATTTCATTACTCTTTGGAGTGTATTCGCATCCATTTTAAAAGTCTGTGACCACGTTCCTGAAACGGTCAACTTCTATTAGTGCTTGTGATTCGAGGTGCACGAGTACACTAATAGGGATGGCTATAGGCTTGGCAAATTCCAACCTGACTGAGATATTCCCGCAAATTCTTTCTGCGTTACGCCAAACCTAAGCTCGTCACAGGCACCGGCATTATGAGCCAGACTACTATAAGCTCTCGCGCAGAGCGGGAACACAGGGTCTGATGAGTAGTCTGTATTCGTAGTTCCTCCCAATGCAACGCCATTTACGTATAGAGTAGTATTTTTAAGGCCGAAATTCTCGAATTTAAAGGCACTCTTTTTTGTTTTCCATTCGTCCGTCGAGGAGTAGTCCTGCATTCCAATTAATATCCTTTTAGGTAGAACTCCAAGGGCCACGTTTTCTAGTTGCTTCGAGGCCAACCCGGCGGGCACCGTGTATAGCTTGATCTGTACCCTGTTAATTGAGTATTTTACTGTGGCGTGTATTATTAGGGTGTGTCAATTTGGGAGGTGAAAATTAATTTTTGCCAATTCCTTCACTGAGGGGTTTTAAAAATATGTTTTTGGATGTGAAGAATTCAAATCTGCTATTATTTTTGTGATTGCTCAACACTTAGCTTGGTAAATCTACGTTTGATTAAAAAGCACATAAATTGCTCTCGGAAAACAACATTTATTAATTTTAGCTTCTCAAAATGTCAGGTAATGCTATAAAAATTTTAGTTTCTCTGCATAAAACATATCCTAGTAATCATAAAACATATCCTTGTAATCATAAAACAACATTAGAAAGTAATGACATCATTAAAAAAAATATTTAAACAAGTTTCATCAAGTCTTGCTTTGATTCGTTCTTGGACATCAGCCGCCGACTTGCTTCTTGGCCTCCGATATAGCCCTCACGTTTCTCATGTGTATACACCCTGCCTGCTGCCTCTGTGACTTGTTTCACACACCTCTCTATTGACTGAGCATGACAGGGCCACTGTGGAACTTGCATAGGCTTGTCAAAGAACTTCTTTACTTCCGCTGTAGTCAGTTTACATGTCAAAGGAGGTTCAAATACCCCGTCAGACCAGTCTGTCAGCTCCAACACGGAAGAAGCACTGGGGTTGATGGAAGGTGTCTTCCTGGGACGTACAGAAAGATCTCCAAGTGTGTCATCATCTCCACCCCTCATGTCAACAATCTTTTGGACACCAGCTCTCCTCTCCTCACTGTCATCTGAGCACAAGAGTGTCTGGATTATCATTTCGCTGAATGCATACCATGCTGAGCGCTTGATGGTTGGCAAAACAGCATCCACTACAGCCTTCTTTTGCAGCCTAACTAGCGGCAGCTGAAACAAGATGTGGCGTGGGCCTTCCACCCAAGAGTGTTTTACTTTGATGTTGAACCAACAGGGGTAATACACACCAACAATGTATTCCACTATCAGTCTTAAGTTGTTGAGGGTTTTGCCTTTAAGGCCATGTTTTGAAACCCATATGCGACAAAGCCTGTTTGCTGTTGTCAACCACCTTGAATGGCTCACTGAACCAATTTCAAGAAGGGCGAGATCTGTGGGAAGTTCTCCTGTCCTTATGGCCTGTGTGATCCTATACCCGTACGCTTGATCAGTAGAGAGATCCTTTACGACATTGTCACTCAGTGAAGTAAGAGGCTCTCCAATTGAGAGTTTGGTGAATGAAGGATCAATTTCAAGTTCGGTTGCAGTGTCTAGCATCTTGCCAATGTTACCTGTCCACTTGTTGTTAGACAAGGTCTTCCCATCCAGTGCTGTGATCAAGTGTCGCAGGGGTAACTCGTTAGTGTGGAGGGCACAAACCAACCAGATCAGCTTACGGCAAAGCTTGACCTCTACCCAATGCATGGAACCACCCTCCCAGCCAGTGTTAACATTTGTAGAATCACCTCCAATGGCCTGCCGGCTTTTATCAATGCCCTTCTTCTTCATGAAATCTACAAGATTATCAGCAATAACTTCAGCAGGTTTTTTTCTCGTTGAGCCTTTCTCAGGAGTGAAGTGGTAAAGATATCTTCCACCTGGCTCACTGCACACAGAATAATGCTCTTCTTTGATGATGCTGGGGAACTGACGATCTGAATTGTCTGCTTTCAGCATAACTTTAGTTGTATCTTGACGGCCGTCAAAGAAGATGCAGTCAATTTCGTGACCGGAAAATTCGCCGTAAACATTTTCGCCGTAGGAAAATTCGCCGTAAACATTTTCGCCGTAAACATTTTCGCCGTAAGACAAATTCGCCGTAAGGATATTTCGCCGTAAATAAAATAAAATTAAAATTAAAAAAAAAGTTTAACTGAACCCTTATAATAGCCGGTGCTGGTTAAGTGTGCGGTCTACCTAGCTTCGAGCAGTCTACCACAATTAAGATTCTTTATACTGTACGGCATTGACGATTGGTTAGGTTAAGTCGTGATAGTTTGGTTAAATAAATTTCTTAAATAAATTCCTTATCTTGCTTTGAAACTCACTATATAGGAGGAGAACGAGGCCGAGGCGCGCGAAGGCGAAGAATGGAGCCAACATTCTTTATACTGTACGGCATTGACGATTGGTTAGGTTAAGTCGTGAAAGTTTGGTTAAATAAATTTCTTAAATAAATTCCTTATCTTGCTTTGAAACTCACTATATAGGAGGAGAACGAGGCCGAGGCGCGCGAAGGCGAAGAATGGAGCCAACATTCTTTATACTGTACGGCATTGACGATTGGTTAGGTTAAGTCGTGATAGTTTGGTTAAATAAATTTCTTAAATAAATTCCTTATCTTGCTTTGAAACTCACTATATAGGAGGAGAACGAGGCCGAGGCGAAGAATGGAGCCAACATTTCCTATAGAATTGTGGAATGTTGTCGAAAGAACTCATAATAATAT
This sequence comes from Bathynomus jamesi, assembly GCA_023014485.1. Classification (NCBI taxonomy): domain Eukaryota; kingdom Metazoa; phylum Arthropoda; class Malacostraca; order Isopoda; family Cirolanidae; genus Bathynomus; species Bathynomus jamesi. Next base: position 59,613 of record JAJOZX010009003.1, read on the forward strand.
GCCGAGAACGAACAACAGTATAGAAGGCTTCCACAATGCAATACAAAGCTCTATTACTAACATGCATCCAAGTATCTAGAAACTCATAACCAATTTGATGAAGGAAGAGAGTTTATTTTTAAGAAGTTTTATCACTGACTTTTACCATTGAATAAAGACTTGCCTTTTTAATGCTTATATAATACCCTTTATCATCCATTGATTATTTTTAAAAAATTTTACGGCGAAATGTCCTTACGGCGAATTTGTCTTACGGCGAAAATGTTTACGGCGAAAATGTTTACGGCGAATTTTCCTACGGCGAAAATGTTTGCGGCGAAATTTCCTAGAACCAGTCAATTTCACCCTTCTTACAAAGATCATCAAATTCCTGATCCAGGGATCTCATAACTTTTTCTTGGGCCCTCTTGACTTTATTGTGATCAACTACAAGTCTCTTTTCTTCTTCAGTGATCAAGCCAGCATCCATAAAGGCAGCAGTGGTGATGGCAGCTGTGGCACGCAGGCCAACACCATATCTGATGCTATGCATAGCAACATTAGGTATTTCTAATGTGTTGTACTCTGGCTTTTTATTGGAAGTTGAAGACGTGCTTGGTATTTCTAATGTCACTTCATAACTTCCATCCTTTCCATCCTGAGCATCAGCTATTTCTTCATTTTCATCATCAGAGAAAATTATTTCATTTGATGGCATTGAAACATCCTGCTTACTTGTCTGCTTATATTCAGCAAGCCTTCTTCTTTCGTCTTCTTGCCGCTTCTGCTTTTTGACTTGTCTGTTGTGCTCAGGTTGATCTGGCAAGCCAATCTGATGTGGTCCAATAGAACCAGACTTGTCTCTCTGACCTTTAATGAAAGCAAGTTCCTTCACAGGGATCTTCATCTCCCTAGGGCATGTACAGTTAATGTGAGTTTCGTTTTTGCAACCAGCATCTGCAAGGCAGCCAAATTCAGAGCAGAGAACAATTTTACACTTGCAACTGAGGATGTCAAAAAGCTTGTCAAGTTTTGCAATGAAAGCCTCTTTGACATGTAGCTTTCCTCTCCCAAGAGATGTTTTTGGCCTGCTCCCAGCTCTCTTGGATCTTGTTTAAGATTGTGACTCGTGAATTTACAACGGGGGCTACAAAAGAACTTTGCTCGTTCCCACTTTTCAAGCACTTTAGGGTAAATGTCCTTTGCAAGACTGGCTGCTGGGTAGTTTCTCACATCCTCACCACTTTGTTCTCTTAGCAGTAGCCCATATTTCAGAACGTCTCGCAGAGTTGGGAGTTCAGAGGGCAACAACTCTCTACCAGTTCCAATTAGGTTGCTCATATGTGTGAATGTCCCCAGTCTTGTCCTCCTTTTAGAAGCCATTGTAGGTCAATTCCCACTGGTTAGGATGGTAGCACTGACGGACAAGTAATCTTCAGCACACTGATGAATATGTTTCAACCTGTGAAATAAGCAAAAACAGCAGTGCATTATATATACAGCACATATAATTATTAATATAATAATTATTATATAATTCCACAAAAAAGTAAAAAAAAGTCACTATTTTTATGTAGCTTCTTACCAAGCAAAACTAAATTATATTAAATTAACAAAAATATCTTTAGAATTCCTAAGTCATGCTGCAACTTTTTAGCACCCCTCATATTTGGAATTTGAAAGTTGAAAAATTCGACACACCCTAGTGTATTATGTCAATCTCTATTTGTTTTGGCGAACTTAATTTCACTCGGCGTACACGCAAATATGCCTCCATTACGTGAATCACAACGGGTTTCGCGCCCTCTTCTTGATCAGACCCCAGATTTATACAGATCTCAGGACTCGTGCGGTTAAGCTTCAACTTCATATACACCCCGTTCATAAGCAGTTTCTCCTGGACTGTGAAATCTGTATGAAGACGTCCAAAACACTCGTATATCTTTTTTTCAGAATTTTTAAATTTATCCTTTATACCACTTTCATCTTTAGTCTGATAAAAGCCCTCGGCGGTTAAAAAGGTGTCCTTCGCTTCTTTCGAAAAGTTGAGGACATTTTCCAGATAGGATCGTAGGTGGTAGTGCCCCGTTCCTGCCGAGATGTTAACCTGATTTAAATACACCTCACATTGGCTGAATATGGAATATAAAATGTTGGTTTCAGGGTACGCTGAGTAACTATCATGCAGTCCGTTCCATCAGAATGGGCTATACGCAGTTTAGCGTACATGTGCATGCAGCTCGGGTTAAAAAAGTAAGGGCCTGAGCTGGGTATCGCGAATTCTATAAGGGCACTCAGCGAACTAATTGTGTTTAATGGGTTAATTGTAATAAAGTCGCTATGCTCAATAGAGACCTGAGTGGGGTACATATTAAAGAGGGACAGTTCCGATTTACAGCATTGTGAACTACACGGATGGATGAAGCGCGCCATGACGAGTCAGAAATAGTGCCACCTCTCTCGACAACTAGTAATCAGCCTATGATTCGTGAGAGTAGTGTCCTCAGCTTATATCAGTTAAAAAAATGATCAGCCATAGGTTTCATACGCTTAGCGCACTTCTTTTTTAATTTCCTTTTATGTTTAACGCCACGTGTTGGTAACCCCTTCTTCATGGCAGATCTCTTCTTTCCGCCACCACGCATTTTTCTCTTTGCATCTTTGATGATTTTGTCACTTGTACGTTTTAAGTGTTTTTTTTAGAGCTTCTTTAGGCTTAGTTCCACCCATTATATCTTCTGCCGCGTGAAAAGCTGTTTGTAACGCCTTCCTCCCTAGGTCCCTGGCGCGCCTATTCAAAAGTGGGACAGCGGTGCGTAGTATGGATGAAAAAATGGATCCAAGCCCACTCCCAGCTGGTATCTCACTCCTCGATAGACTGTGAATGGCCTCGGGTGATTATAAACGACGAAAGTGTGGTTTCACTGTTAAGCTCCCATCACCGAATGGGAATTTTTTCCCTCAATCGTTCTTATATATATCGAGATGTTGGTTAATAGATTAGTCGCAACATTCACATAATTGGGCTTGTCATATATATTGCTCAAACTTTTCCCTCTATGGTTGGGGATGTGTGCAATGCGCAGTAGGCGCGCTTGGGTGTCCCCAACAAATTGATGCCCTACGATATTGCTGTAAATATAGCACATGTCTGGAGGTGGAGAGCTTTCACCCAATTTCTCCATCTTCAATTGATACATTAAGCTGGACATGTCATGCTGTGCCTCGTGAAAGGTATCTCTTTGGAGAGCTGCGCTATATCGGCCCTCGGCCACAATTGTGAACAGCTCTTTATCTTTAATATTTCTACTAAGCGTTCATTTTAACTTCAATGTGCATGCATGCATGTCTATGTTTACGACTTCAAAAAGTAAATCGTTTGTCAGGTACGACTTTTCAAGACTCTTGTTTAACCCCCTCACAATGTCCATGGCTCTATCATAATGGCCGAATCCTAGCGAAACATTTGTGCTATAGTTCTGTACCTCACCGAACAGTACTGATCGCATAGTATCGTCTAAGGTTATGTCTAATTTTTCGCACTCATCGATTCTTCTAAGGATCAGAAATATGATTTTTCATTTTCAAGAGTTAAAAATTTGGAGACTAATTGGGGTTCACATAAACTCACCTCATACGAATCACGCTCCAATTCAATGGGTCCGTGGAGTTCTGTCACAAAGTTGGCCAGAGTGTTGTTAGGATGTATAGACAGAGAAGAGGAGGACGGGAGTGTGACATAGAAGTGGCTAGGCGCCATGTTGCATACTATTTAACCCTAAAAAGACGACCGCTACATATTGGTAACTTTTCAAATACACGCATTCATAACTTAACCCGACAAACAATTCCGGCGTTAAAGGGTTAAGCTTCATTATTGCAGCAGCTTGGTGTTCAAGCTTTCTGGGAAATCCAGCCATTTCACCAGGTACATTTTTCTCTTTCCTGAACCTTTGCTGCCTAAATTTTTTTCAATTTTAAAAACACTTTTTCCTAAATTAAATGTCACTTTCTGCAACTCCTCGCGGTAAAAGCCTCCAGCGATCTCTTCCTCATTCAAATCTTCAACGTAATACATCATTATCTCACCTTTAAGTCTCAGAGCACGAACTTTAAAAACCTCACGTGTCCATCCTTGCTCAAATCCCTTCGCGAATTTATTTCCCGAACGTGATAGCCTTACATAATCATTGATTTTGAAATGTGTAGAGTGTGGTGGCGGTGCTCCATCTCTTCTCACCTCTGGCAGCGCACCTCTTTCTAAAACTTCGTTAGGTTGTGCCAATCGTACGATGGTGTGAACGGTTGTATGATGAAGCCAATGACCGAAACGTTTATATATCTGTATGTGTTTTTATGTGTAAAATAGCGATGCATGCGTTCCTTTATGGTACGTTGAACTCTTTCAGCTAAAGAGGCCTTATGTATAGAATGCTAGTGTAGTAACTGATATTAAACTCTGTCAGCATGTTCTGAAAAGCGCGACCTATAAATTCTTTCCCCATATCCGTACAAAAATAGCCAGGAACCTTTCTTTCAACATCAACGTTTTGGTCGCTTTAGCAACTGTTTCAGGCGATTTATTTTTCAGGGGAATTAGCCACAGATATCTAGAGAATACATCTATTATGAATAGGATGTAGCGGTAACCATTATACACTGAATATCTTTGCATGTCTGTTAAATCCGCCTGCCAAATAGAGTCAATCGAATCAGCTGTTGTCTTGGCCGTTTTAAACCTTTTTCTCACCGGTTTATGAAGTGTATAAGCATCCTGTTCCCGCAAAAATCTCTCAACATCTTTTTTCCTTACACCGTAAACACCTCTGTACAGTCTATTAACGCCACCATAGGAGGCGGGGTTAGAAATGTCATAATAGCGTTTACTTAATATGTTAGCCATTTGCGTATTTTAGAGACACGTGGATAAGGTGGCCGTTTGTTCTCTTCTTTCTCCTCTTCAGAGACGCTGCTGCTGGGGGCGATGGCGTACTCAGTTGTGACACATGCGAGACTTGATCCAAGTCTTTTAACCTATTCAGATTACCTATCAATGTTTTGGGGACATTTATTTGTTGTAGTCTTGCTTTAATATGCTTCCATCCTGTTGGCGAGGGTCTGTCCCACTTTCTCACCAGATCATGAACAATATCAACGATATTGGATCCTTGTACCCTTGTTCCTTCAACAATGACCTCGCCTGTATCGGCCCTGTATGATGGGGTCCTCACTCAATAGATTATAAAGACTTAAGCCTTTATTCCTCAATGTATGTGGGAGGCTGTTTTTTAGCACATGTTCGATGTGTTGTGTTCCGTTGTTCTTTGGTTGTCATCTCTAACGTCGGGGCCAGGTCCTGTGTCGCCATGCTCAGCACTACTCGCGCTGTGCCTAATAACCACGGGGAGCTCTGTCGGATTCTTATAATCTTCGTACTCATGAAGAAATTTCTGCAAAGCCTCTTGGTACAAGATCCTTTTCTCATCAGGTGACTTTTCACTGTTTAATAGGGCTAGCAACTCGCTTTCCATTCTTTTAAGCCTACTTTTACGGGGTTCTAGAGCCGTGTCTGGATCTTTGAACTTTGCAATGAAGCATACACCTCGTGCGGAATCACAACCACTTCTTCATTATATTAATCTAGTCAGTAAAGGACCCAAAACTGAAAATAAGATGGGGAATGATCCTCCTCTTTGTACAATAATTCGCTTTTTCTTACCCACAGTTTGACTTTTATGAGCGAGCGCTCGTATTATGTTCTTGTAACGTAAGCGAGCCTTCTGAGAGGGTTTCATTGGCACATTACATTTATAACATTAAGACAGATTTCACAGATGCATTTTAAAAAGTCAGAGTCGATATTTTTAACAAACATCTGTTGCAGTGCCCGGGGCAATCGTTGATAGATTTTTATTAATTCACGGTATTTCTTTAGCCTATTTGTCATTCTGGAATATACACCGTTTCAGGTTCGCTTGGGAATATATTCGTTCTTAGAAGCACCCTAAACGTGTTTCGCGGGTGAAGGTCACAAAGCAAATATCCATAACGCTGGTTTGTGGCCTCTTTATAAACCTCCAAAAACTCCTTACGCTGATTCGGGAACATTTGATTGGCTAATACCCCAATTTGTGATACATCTCTACGTTGCGCGAATAAGACTAGATATTGTGTATTTAGCGACACATCGCGCATGTATCTATTTTTGAAAAATAGATTCTGATTGATGAAGAACACGCTTATGTTAAGATGGTGGGAGAATACTGTAAATGTCTCGGCAAACGTTTTATCCATCTCCAACATGAGATCGTCAATTACAATGACTGTATGTTCATTTCCCTTTAACGAATTAACGTCATATACACCTTGTGGAACAAATATCATCTTGGTACTCGTTGAACACTGATTGATACGTCGAATAGCACCATATAACTTTATGCACAAATTTTGAGAACATCTCTCCCTTTTCTTTAATGATTTTAAGCATAAACACAGTTTTACCACATCCTGTAGGTCCAGATATAATACATGTGGATGGGCTCGTGAACCTGAATTTTTCTACAGAATCCATTTCTAACACGTCACACTCCTAAGTGGGTCATTTACAAATATATAAATATTTAGTGCTGCCCTTATATTTTGTTTTCTCTTCCACAGAACCGTGAATGACGATGTACAGCACCCCATCATCGATATCACAGACGCCCGACCGTGCAGTACAGAATCCTCCGCCGACGAATCCTCACCAGCGATACCTGTAGCAGCGCCAGTTCAAAGCGGAGGCATGATGAAGAGCCCACCACGTCAGGTATAAAGCGCGCCAGGATTGCGCCGGTTGTTAGACCACCAGTAATAGAGCCCCAACCTTCTACGTCTTACGACACAACCCCCACAATAGTACCTTCCTCAAATATACCCCTTATTCAATTCCGGGTACATCCTCCACAGCAGCTTCTCTTCTGTTGAGGATGGCATAACATTCGAGTTGGTGCGCACCGCTACCCCACCCCGGCCTTGACTAGAAATCGGTATATAGTCAGGGTTGATCCTAGATCCATGTATAGCAATGGTGTTGAACACGGACTACGGCGCATAGTTGAACGTATTGTAGAGTTTGCCCTTCAGAACCGCGACGAACGTGAAGTCAGGACGAGGCTGTCCTTCGGATTCGGGTCAGATGACGGAGATGTAGATGATTTTTGGGTAGTAATACCGTTCAGACGTTTGGCAGCTGAAGATATAGAGTATATATTAGGCCGTATAATGCAGGCCTCTCAAAGTAGTATAGTCTTCAATATGGACACCTTCACGGTAAATATTGACCGTGTATTCCGTGTTGCGGGTCAGAGTGCCACACCTTATACTCTTAACATCAATTCTGAGGCTATTTATAGACGGCATATAAACGCCGATCGTGGTTGCGGCTTTATAGCAGTAGTCTTGGCACGTATGTTTACTGTACTAAATACACGGGTCAAAAATTTGGTTGCCTACGGTAGTGGAGCGTGCCCGTAAACTATTTGCAGACTGTAAACTTGAGTTTGACTGTAACATGGGTTCTGAGGTGCTGAGAAGGGTAGAACAGGAAATGAATGTTCGTATAGTTGTATTTGGAATGGATGATCGTCGTAGAACTGTGTGTTTTTAAAAGCTGTGTGAGAGATCGTACAAGACCCCTACTTATTTTAGGGCTATCAGGAACAACATATCTTCCCATCCGTAATATATGGGACCTTTATGCGAGTTATGATAAAAGTCGAAAATATGGACGACGACATGATTTGTGTAAGGGTTATATCGAGTTTGCGGATGATATAGTGAAACATTGTAAAGATTGCCACATGGTATGTGAGCAGTGTAAAAGCTTCAAATGTGAAAGCCGTGGAGTTGAAACTGAGAAGAGTGATTGTGATGTGTGTAGCCGCACTTTTTCAATAATATCTGTTTTGAGCTCCATAAATCAATTGGCATGTGGTATGTTTCATATGATGGATAAATGGGGGAATTTCAAGCATAAATGTGATGAAATTCACTGTTCTACATGCCATGAGAAATATAAGGCGGTTGGAGTAAAGCATTTATGTTATACGAAAGACGCCAAGCCATAAAACAGCCCTTGTATAACTGTGTACTACGATATAGAAACATATACGAATGCTGAAACCAAAGAGGTTATTCCACATTTACTTGTAAGCCAGACTATCTGTGATGAGTGTATGGAGATCGAGTGTGATGAGTGTCACAAATGTGGTAAACGGACAAACGTTTTTAAAACGAATGCCCACGATAGCCCTGTGAAACTCTTTGTGTCCTATATTGTCAAGTTAGCGGACAAGTTAAAAAAAATGACTGTGTATATTCTCGCCCATAACGGGGCAAAATTTGACACAGTTCCTTTATAAGGAGTTGCTTGAGCACGAGTCATCTGAGATATTTACAGGTGATCCCTTGAAAAGAGGCAACAAACTAATACAGATGCAAATAAGAGGTAATGTACAGTTTAAAGACACTTTATTATTCACACCTTGTAAATTAGCAAAGCTACCCAAGGTGATGGGCGTAGCTGCTGAAGTTTCAAAAGGATATTTCCCTTACACATTCCTCACTAGCGAAACTTTAAATTACGTAGGACTACCTCCACCCAAACATTACTTTAACTATGAATGTATGAGTACAGATGAACGTGAAGATTTTGACCGATACTACAACAGTTTTAATGAATGTAATCCTTATAATATAGCTGATGAATGTGAGCGTTATTGCTTGAATGATGTGCGCGTGCTTAGAGTATGTTTTCAGGCCTTTAGAAGGATGTACATAGGTCGTTTCAAATGCGATCCGTTGCAAGTCGCAACAACCATCGCCTCATTATGTTTTACGGTGTTCAAGAATAACTTCATGCCTAAAGACACCTTAACCGTTATCCACAGAAACAATCCCCGCAGTTATGGGCACAAGGCTATTTACTGGCTCATACACCTACAGCAGCAGACAGGTGTATATATAAAGCATGCCCGCAACAAGGGTGGTGAAGTACCCATTAAGGTTAATAGTCGTGTTTTTTGGGTTGATGGTCCAAGTGAAAACCGTGCCACTCGTGAGAAGACTGTGTACTCTTTTAACGGTTGCTGGTGGCATGGATGCCCCCGTCATGAGTGTAGAATCGTAGGAGATATCCACGGTTGATCTCCTGCCGACTGTCTTGCGTGGACCCGCACCCGCGATCAACTTATAGGCTCCCAGTTCACTCACAAAGTCTTGTGGGAGCATGCGTATGATGCACAGATGGAGACAGATGGACAGTACCGTGAAGAAATAAACACGATCAAACCCTACGGAGGGTGTGAAACTCCATTACTACGACTTCTGTTCTTTATACCCCTACGTGATGAAGAACAATCAATACCCTGTATGTGCACCTGAAAAAAATGGTGGGTCTCACCATACGAACCATCGATGAGTTTTCAGCTAACTTGAATGAGCCCTACATTGGACTCTCTTTCGTAGATGTGCTCCCCTCGCGATTTATGGATGCCGATCTTACCCGTCGTTATAGATCAGAAGCTCATGTTTCCCCTGTGCGTGAAGTGCGCAGAAGAGAACAATGGTGATTATGACCATACAACCCAACAGCGTAAGATCAGAGGTGTATATACAAGCCCTGAGCTGGCCCTAGCCTTTCGCCATGGGTATAGAATAATGAAGATACATGAGGTGTGGAGGTTTCAGAAGCTACCCAACCTTTTCACGCCATAAATAAACGCTTTTTTGAAAGATAAGGTCGAAGCATTAGGGTATCCGGTACACCGAAGATGAAAAATCGGCCTATATTCAACGCTACCGTGACCGTGAAGGTATACAGCTTGACCGTTCCCAAATTGTAACGAACCCAGGCAAGCGCTTTAGCGCAAAGTTGTGTCTAAACAGTCTTTGGGGAAAATTTGCACAGAATACTGGCAAAGGGAACGTTCATTTGGCACAAATTTATAGTGAAGTCTGGGATTATGTCAACGCTCCCGATAAAGAGGTCATGGAGATCGTGAATGTAGGTAATACTTACATAATACAGCACAACAATACCGAATTGGCCACAGGTACCTCACGGGTTACAAACATATCTGCAGCCAGCTTCACAACGGCCTACGCACGCATCAAACTTTGGGGCCGTTTGCATTCTCTTGGGCGGAGGATTTTGTACGCCGATACAGATAGTGTGATATTCACAGAGAGGGAGGGTGAATACATGCCTCCTATTGGTGAATTCCTTGGTGAGTTAACTGATGAGATCAAGGATGAGTATGGAGACACCGCATACGCCGACTCTTTTGTCTCAACAGGGCCAAAAACTTATGGGGTACGGGTGAGAGTGGGGGAGAATATGAAATATATCGTGAAGCTAAGGGTATCACGCTCAACTAGGCGAATCGGCGGGTCGTTAACTTTGACTCGTTGAAGGATCTAGTGTGCTTGGATGATGATGAGGGCGACCGGCCGCACCAACTAACTGTAGGTACCCACAATTTTCGGGCGCAGAAGCTGGGGGGCGTGAAGGAACTAAGGGCTACAAAGGTGTGCCGTAACACCTATAGGAAACGTTACCAGGTACGTGGTACCTATGATACCGTACCCTTTGGATACCATAATCTTTGATATGTCTATTGTTAACTTATTTATTACACGTATTTGTAAATATATATACCTTGAATTTTTCGTTTATTAAATTAATCGTGTTTCAATTAGCGTTTAACTTTCTCCTTTGTGTGTGTGTGTGTGTGTGTGTGTGTGTGTGTGTACACAGGAGAAAATTCAAAGCTCCGCCCAGCGTGTGTGCAGGAGAAAGTTCTAAGCTCCGCCCACTGTAAGATTGATCACGTGACTCCTGCTACTACATGGGCATATCTCTTCCCTGCGTGCTCAGTTGATCGCAGTAAGTCCTGGATCTCAGACGTGTATTCTCCCGCGTAGACAGAAAATAGTAATGGCTACCTTTAATATTGCGTGTTCGACGTTTATGAAGTAGTATTCGGCAAAGAGCCAAGATGTGGTGGATACTGAAAAACTCTCTATTCCACCCTCCTTTGATACTTTTAAAGCTACATTGAATCGTGCGAAGGTGCAAGAGGTACAAATACTCTACGGCTAGTCTGGCGAGAGCATTGTAGGATTTCGTAGTACAAGTGATGTATTGAACTATGTTGTAGGACTACACTTTATAAAAGCTTACATATACCGGGAAGAAGGGCTGCCACTGACTTAATGAAAGAAAACCCAGATCGTACACTAAAAAACCTAGATGATACTCAAAAAAACCCAAATCACCAATACTGGAGCACCAATACCATTTTTTTTTAATTTAGTACCAAATGAAGCAATTTATTGCCAAATTGTATTTAGGTGTATATATATTCATTCAAATTTCAATGCAATTTTCTATGAAACAAAATATAAATGAAGCGAAAATTGCACGCACGCGCAACGCAGGCTAATGCCCGCCCATGACTAATGCTGCCAAATAATAAACTGCAACATGTTCGTAACGTTCGATTTGTCTACAATTATTCAGAGTAAGCTCCAAAGTCAGTTAAACAGTAAATTTATAACTGCGATTTTCTTTAAACATCAGTATCGTTTTAACAAATTTGTATCAGTATGTATAAATACTCAGAACTGAATAATTAGTGAAATTAATCGAAACGTTTAAGCAATGATTTGTTGTAACATGTTTCTAACATGTTTATGGAATGCAATGTTTAATGGAACTCAATTTTTCTCACATTCTTATTTATGCATTACCAAATTTAGCTCATTTCATTACCAGAATACCAAATAAATTTTTAAATACAAAATTGCTTTTTCATTACTAAATTTGTTCAGATTTCGTTATTAATAATACCAGATGGTAACCCTGGAGTCGAGAATTTTTGCCAGTTTTGCGCAACTGACATCCTCCTTACAAACATGCAGCTTTACTGTCATAGCATTTCAAAAAACGCTTTATGATATTACCAAACAAAGCATTGTTGCATTATATTTTATTTAGAGGGGTAAAATTCGGTACATTTTATTTGTGTGCCTTACTTTAACCCTTTAAGGACGAGTCCGCAGCATATGTGGTCACTCTTGTTACCAGAACGTATAGGTTTTATTGTTATTCAAAACTAAATATTTTAGTGACTAGTCACTGAAATGATACACATTTTGGGTTCCTTTCCCGACAACTAAATGATATCTATATATAAACTTGTAGAAACATTTATAGAAAAAGCATTGTAGTACAATTTATATTATTATTTCTGGTGGACCTTAAGGCACCATCCGTCGTTAAAGGGTTAAGCCTAAAAAACCCAGATTTCATGACATTTTTAAAATTAAAACCAAGAAACCCAGGAAAGTGTTGAAAAACCCAGATCTGGGTGGAAAAACCTAGCAATGGCAGCCCTGCTGGGAAGTAGAAGAAACAACACGTGCAGAATAGAAGCAACGGATATGGATAGTGAGTCTTGTTGATGAGTGGTGTGACACGCGATATTATGTCATGTTGCATCATACCGATTGCTCATACCCTGCGACTGAGAAGGTAAATCTTGTCATCATGGAGAATCTTAAGTATTTTTACCACTATATTAATATATAGCATGACGAGGTTTGTAGTGAGGTTGTGGCTAATGGTCTGTGTGAGTTTTTAACAGTCTTTAGAGACGAGTATCGATTGTTAAAAAAACAAAAAGGAAAATATGGGCATATGTTTCTCTCAAATAGTGCGCCGGATTGTGAATATGTTTAGTTTGTGGAAATGAACGTCTGGTGAGTGATAAAACATTAAATCCAATATCGCTTCATGTAGCGGAAAATTTTTCAAAACATCTACCCAATATAATGGGATACAATTATTCATGTTGTGGCTAAACGTCTGCGTGAGTATTTAACAGAATTTAGAGATGAGTATCGCATGCTAAGCAAAAAGGAAAAATATGATCATATGTTTTTCTCAAATAGTGCGCCGGAGTGTGAATAAAATGTGCTTAGTTCGTGAAATTCCCCCTATGCAAAAATGTCTGGTGCGTATTCTGGGGAGTGGGAGTGATAAAACATTAAATCCGATATTACTTCATGTATCGGAAAATTTCTAAAAACACCTACCCAATATAATGGGATACAATTATTCACGTTGGAACAGCGCCGTACACGTTTCATTAGCTTATGGTGTGACTCACTCCTCCCGTCGATCCGATCCGTTGCATGTGGCTCATAGTCATCTCAGAGCTTGAACTGACTGGACGTGCGCTCCTCGAATACGATGGAACTTCCTTTGAGCAGCATTCTCAACGCCGTGTACGATGTGTCCGTGACGAAGTCGTTGCGCGTGTTCAGCCGTAAATCCGGTGCCATTAACTATGTACTGGAAACGACTTGTAGACAAACAAACAAACGGAATGTTGTTTATTTAAGTGTTGAGGAGATGAATAGAATCTTCGTGATAGTTGAGAAGTGGAGTGAGGATCGTTATAAAATTCCTGCAGGTGTAGGTACAAGAAGAGAGCAGATTAGTGACACCCCCTCATATGCCGTTGTTTGTACGTTGTATATAAATAACGATCGGCCATGCATTGATATACGGCTGATGTGGAAGAATGTTTCTGAAAATAACGCTCTTGTCCTTACGCGAAATCGTTTCATCCTCGACAGAATGTTTGAAATCTTCGGATTCCGCAAGCTGAAGCCTATATTAAACGCGCGTGTTATGGATATGCTTTCTTTTGATACGGTTCTTGAATACGCATACACCGCTCTGCTCGATGGGTTTACCGAGTGTAGGACTGAACAAGGTGAGAATGGTCTAGAGCTGGATGCTTATTTAAAAAGTGTAGACTCTTTGAAATATCATGAACTTTGGTACAAAGCACTTGAGCGGTACAGGGCTGAGTTCACCTACACCGTTCACCCTGAAGAACTATTTCTTCATATAATGAGCAGCTGTTATAACGACTTAGAAGATTATTTCAACTGCCGTTATGCAGTGTGAAGAAGAGTTCACGATTGAAAAGCTCGGGTCGGTAGAAATAAACCGTCGATTGGAAAGGAGTGTTTATAAACTTGTATTTAATAATGATGTTTTGGCTAACGATGAACTCTTTTGCGTGTTTTTCATTGTATTCTAGCCGTATATAAAGGTAACTTGCCAACCGATTGTAAAGTGGGCACAAAAATAGTACTGAACGATATGAAGGCCATTTATATAGAGTACAGGTCTCCCTATAACTTGAGCGTTGAAATAATATTAAGCCGCGTTTACTGCGTAGTGCAAAGCAATAATGGTGTGATTGTAGACTCGATTACGTGTGAGTTTAGTGTTTTGCGCAGTAGAACAAAGTGAAGGTATTTATTTTCAATATATTTAATTATTTAACATAATTGTGTATATATATATATATATATATATATATATATATATATATATATTTATTTCTCCTGTACTGCTATAATGATGGTTATACGTTTTGTAGTTCTTATTTTTTTATTTTTTTTATTTTGTGCAATAGAAGATAGTGTATTTATTTTCAGTATATTTAATTATTTAATATAATTGTTTGTATGTATTTCTTCTGTAAGTTATATTGATGGTTACATTTTTATTTTTTATTTTTTTATTATATACATATTCCTCGTTCATATTTCTTATACTATTATTATTTTTTTTTTTTTTGATCATTCCAATGTATATTTATTTTCTATATATTTCTGGTTCCAATATTTCGCCTAAATAAACAGAATGATGTAATGGTGTTTTATTTAATTCTTTTGGTTGTAAACGATATTTAATTATATCAAATGGCTGGTTACGCCTTCTAAACCGACTGACGAATTTCTAAGCCAACCGTCAAGAATATATGCTTTAGTTAAATAAATAGCGTTATCTGGCAACTCAACCTGTACAAGCAATTTACGCCATCTAAGCCAACTGGCGGATTTACACATAATAAGACAGCGGGCGCTCAGCTGTAGTCTTAATATGCGCTTGGCTCCTGCCAGGTGAACACCTCTCTTACTCTCTCTCTCCTTCTCCTCTCTTTCTCTTGGGGGATAACTCCGCCTCCAAGTTTCATAACCCCTTTTTGCTCTTGCAACATTCCCCCTCCCCTTCATTGCATAACCCCTCCCTCCATTGCATAACCCCTCCCCCTTCATTGCATAAGCCCCACCCCTTGTTGCATACCCCCCTTTACAATATCTTGCAACATTGATCAATATTTGCAGTTGCATTGCAACATTCTTGCACTCGACCATTTTTCGCCCATACTACTTGTATCAGATACATATATATATATATATACACCTTGGTTACCTTCGTTTTGCTTCCCCTAATTGTTCACTCTGACGAAGTCAAGCTTGTTGCTCCACCTTAGACTACACCTTAACGTGAAATCCGAACCACGACCCACGACCCACCGGAATCCGAACCACAACTCACTAGAATCAGACCCACGACCCACATATACAGTATCATTTTTCTTTTTCCTTGTGGGTTTGCAGCATTCATTCATTTCACGTGTTTAATTGTGAAATTCATCCCATATATATATATATATATATATATATATATATTCGTCAATTTTGTAAGTCTTTTATAAACACCATTAATCAAAAGGGTTTTCCTGGATTCGTCACTCCTGAAAAAATAGGTCGATGAATACTTCCGAAAACACTTCTTTGAAAACTGCAAAAATATTTTTCTAATCGAACTCTAAAAATAACTTAAAAAACATAAGTTTTTGCATTAGCTTTTAATTTTCATTTGATACTCG
Source organism: Bathynomus jamesi (assembly GCA_023014485.1). Lineage (NCBI taxonomy): Eukaryota > Metazoa > Arthropoda > Malacostraca > Isopoda > Cirolanidae > Bathynomus > Bathynomus jamesi. The sequence goes on from JAJOZX010009003.1 coordinate 75,395, forward strand.
TTTTTAACTTTTACTACATCTGGAATAAATAACCAGAATCCAACAATGCTCCTACCTGGCACAATAGAAAGTAGTGCCATCATTGTCCTCACCTCTCTACTGCAGGGGGATCGGGGTGTGCTTCTACGGGAGTCACTCCTGACAAAGAAGCAGATTTACTGCAAATACTTATTGCAAAGCTTTCGGCATTATAATGCGATCATCATTGCTAAAAGGGAAAATAATAAAAGTAAAAATAATCCCTAATGGCCCAATGGGTCTATATGAATCCATAATAGTGTTTTGTGCATAAATCGTCTAATTTTTCCCATTGACTCAATTTGGACTCGCACATCACTTGTCCTGAAACTTAATAACTAGGTTTGCAGCCCTGGAAAGCGCTGTGTGGTTCATCTGTTCTCCCTACATTGTTTGTTGTGAACAAGATAACGTTGGTCTGACAGCAACAACCTGAGCACTACACAAAATATTATTCTCCAAGGTAAGTACACACACTGTTACAGTTGCAGACATAAATGGGATCATCTGAAGATCAGGGCCCCCAGCCTTCTTTAGTTAGCTTTATAAGGCTAACTAACGAAAATATCACGACCGAACCTAACCAATCGTCAAGGGCGTACAGTTAACCTAACGATTGGTTAGATTAGGTGGTGATATTTTCATTAGTTAGCCTTATAAGGCTAACTAGAGAAGGCTGGGGGCCCTGATCTTCAGGTAATCCCATAAATGTTGTAAGGCTGTGTAAGTTGTAAGAAGGGTCCATTTAGAGTTATTTAGTGTCATTTAGCGTAATTTAGAGTCCATTTAGAGTTAATTTATCTCCAAATTTAGCAACTTTTTTATTTTTTATTTATTTATTCATTTTGTTTCGGTGAAAACACGTTTAAGGCTTTCATCTGTGTTTGTTTCACGTGAAAATGGTTGCTTTCTAATTCGACTTAAATCGGGCCTTAAAGGGTTAGAAACAAAAAATTTAAACAAATTAAATACTGGACAGTGGACACAGCACCAAAATTGGACCAAAATTTTTATAAAATTCTTAAACGCATATCTGAAGATTGCACTGTATTACAGCAGCAAACTACAAACTGGCGTACAGCAAATAAAAAGAAAAGTAAAGAAAGAGCAGTTGCGTGAATTGGTTGGTTGAAAGAACCTTAGATCAGTTATTAAGATTATGAAGGGATGAAACTATTATTTAAAAAAAAAATAAGACAGCAAAATTCGTTAATAAATTTTATCCCAATGCACTTTATCTTTACACTTAGTCAAAGACTTAACTCAATTTTTTTTTAATTCAAGGATAAGATTCCTTCTGCATTGTGCTTATCGGTCATTTATAAGTATTCTTGTGATGACTACGCATCATCCAACTATAATTACAAATCGATGAGCATAAGGATGTTAGTTCTCTCGCTACACTGAGGACAGTGACAAAAAAGGGGAGTTGCAACACTCTCTTTTTCCCGCCTATGGTTCCCCCACTCCCAGAGTAATTCCTTGGTCGTTTGTAGTTTATATACTATACTGTATTATATCAGGCGCCGCGGCGAGTACAAGGGGCAAACTCGCCAAATTGGCGATTTTGCGATTGTTCCACGAATGAATAGTTCGACCTTGCTCCATCCACAGACAACTTGGTATGACCACATATCCCTCTCGTACGCTCAAAATGTAGTTATTTTCAATGCATGTATTTGCGCTGTGTACCCCTCGTACACAATAGTCACAAAGTTTAAACGCGTCTATCTCAAAACTGGTTTGGCGAGTTCGCCCCTCGTAATCGCGACGCCTCATATATATATATACAGATACAGTATATATGGCGTCGCTTTTGAGCTTTGATTTCATTTGTACTGGGAACCATAAGAGAAAAAAAAAGGGGATATTGAAATATCGTTTGTAAGGCTGCAATATCCGTAGTTTTATTCTTGATTAATTGGTTGCTATTTAAAATTGGTTTAAAATTTTTCATTTCCAATTTTATTTTTCTGTGTATCTATGTACAGTGCTTACAAGACGTCTCACGCTTCTGTCTCGTCCCAAGCTAGTCTGTTAGGTATAAAATGGGCGGTCCTTATGGCAGCGGAGGTGTGTTCGGATTGG